>JANZXR010283496.1:0-29273 GCA_027575705.1 Erythroxylum echinodendron | reverse complement strand
ACTACTACTACTACTAATAATAATAATAATAATAATAATAATAATAATAATAATAATAATAATAATAATAATAATAACAACATTAACAAATTTGATAATAATAACAAACATAATACTAAAAATAATAATCAAAATTAAAATCATAACAATAATACTAACAACAACAACAACAACAACAACAACAACAACAAGAATAATAATAATAATAATAATAATAATAACAACAACAAACATAATATTAAAAATATTAATAATAACAACAATAATAACCAAAATTAAAGTCATAATAATAATACTAATAATGAATAATTAAAATTAAAATCATAACAATAATACTAATAATAACACTAACAATCATCATTTACATTTAATTTGTAAATTTTAAAAATAAAATGTAAATATAAAGTAATAATAATGAAAAAATTACTCTACGCATTTTCGGTTTTAGAGTTCTAACAATTATATATCATTTGGGCAATTTCAAATTGAAGTTCAATTTCTACATTGAAGTTGAATTTATACAGAGAAAGCAATCATAAATTAGGTTTAATATATCCAGAAATTCGCTGAGGACTTTCGTCTAACACATTGTGAGCATAATATAAAACACAAGCAAATACAAGTATTCGACATTTCAATTCCCTTTCTTCACTATCCCTAAAACTAATCAACACAAACCCCTCAATATCCCTCATCAATCGATACAAATAACTAAAAAAATCCAAGAAATTCCAACAAACACACATTCGGTACCTTTATTCGAAAAGTGACAACCAAACCCACAAAAAATGAAACAAAAATTACCCGATGTCATGAACAAGACAACGTAAGCGATGATGGAACTCCAAATCGACAAGAACAGATGCAAAACTTAAGGAAGAAGATGACAAAGAGGAGAGAAAAATTGCAGAAAAACGAGGGAGAAAGAGGGGGGAAGGTTTCGGGACATTTAAACGTTGATAGTTGGACGACGTTGTTTGTCTAATTTTTTTTTTAACTTTGCAATATTCCACGATAAAATTATTAATCATCGTCTAAACCTAAACGTTTAGCTACGATATATAACAATCGTCGCAAAAAGGTTTGGCATAAGGCAAAAATGACATAGTTACAACTATTATGATAGAGCACAGTTTGCGACGATAGTATATTAGTCACAAAAGGACATCTTTAGCTACGAAAATTATAAATCGTCGCAATATATAATACATTTCCCTACTAATCTTCTAAATCATCACCTAATCTTAACGATTTCATTATAAATTTTGATAAACGTCGCAAATACCTAAGTATTTTCTTATATTAATTTTTCTTAGTACCAATAACAAATTTTAAATTTAATCTTGTCAATTATATATGCAATTATTCCTCATTTACTTAATTTTTGTGATCGAAATGACTAATATTTTAAACTATTTTGTTATAAATAGTTTTATAATTATATCACAAAGTCTTATTATATTTATTACAAAAGTTAAAATGTTTATTTATTCCAATAAGTTTTTGTTAATTACATTAATGAAAATGTATAATTTGATGACAATCTTATTTTATTTCAACAGTCAACCTATTAATTTTCGAATAGTTTTGAAATGAATCACTTAATTTTTAATTCAAGTTATTTTATTTAGAATAGGAAAATAAATTTAAATTTATGAACCACTGGCCTTTAGCGAAGAACAATCTATTAGTCTCTCCATCCGACGATTATCGACTAAATACAACAAATCGTAGCAAATAAATTAAGACTACTTCTAAATAACTACAACAAACAATAACCGGGGTCGTTTACCTTCCCTACACAAATGACATCGTTTTGTATTAGGTTTTCAAATAAACATAACAAAAAAGCCTTCTTAGCATTTTCATTTAAGCAGCCTTCCAAATCAACAAAAACCCTCCTACATGCCACCGATCGCCGACACCTTTCTCACATAACAAAAGCATTCACTTCATCAAAACACGATCGGTATTCCTATCACTTCTTTTTTATTATCTGCTATTTTTCATGTACGGTTATAAAGCTCTTGTACATCTTTAAATGATGACATCGAGTCTTTGTTTGTGAAACTAGGTCTGTCACAAGTTGTAGTCTACTTTTAGGTAGATGCTTTGTGATGTTTGCATTTGGCTCTCAACATAATGTTTTCAATGAATACAAGTTTTTAGCCATTGTTAAATTAAAAGGTTGTGATTTTTATCCTTCTATGGTAGATCTGGACGTTCTTTTTGTAGATTTGTACATAGTTTTTTTTTTGCTAAAGTTGAATTCTTTGTCTTTTGTATATGATGTTTTCTAATTTTCATATTATTTGTTTGTGTATAATGATTTTATTTACCTCACTATTATTGAACTTTCGTATCTCATGTGTTTCTAAATTTTATGTACTGAACAACTAATGTAAATGCATCTTACTTGCCATATGTGACTTTGGGCTCTCCTCTAGTCCTGTGAAACACATAAATTTGATGTATAAGTTGTGTTTATGTTTGAGTTTGGAAGATGATTTAATGTCTATTTTTGTTTTTTTTAATTTCTGGCTTATTCACCCGCGTTTAACATTTCATCTCATCAAGTAATGTCGACGTGGAAACTAGTTTCGGATGGCCCTAATTCATAACATTGGGAGGAATGTGGCAAAATTGTCCCTACTGAGCAAAACAAAACTGAAAAGGAATTCTCTAGTATTTATACAAATCGTCGTTTGCCTTCCATAGCAAATCTTTTGCTTCAAGGCTTTTAGTATCATCTTAACTATGTCACTTTCCTTATTATGTACATCTAATTCCTTTTATGAAGAAATTATATATATTCACATTTGATGGTTTATACTAAATGCTTGTTTAAAGCTTCCTCCAGTCTCGAAGGTAACATGTATGCCCATGGAGACGAGAGTGATGTGACAACAATCCGTAAAGAAAAATCGGTTGATTTGAAATTTTCATCAATTCCGAATACTTCGTCTGCTCACACGCGCATGTCACTCTAATTTTATTTCATTTCATGGTTTACTAATATGACAATATCTAACTTCTATACTAATTGTGTTTTAGGTACTAAATCTGGCGGCTTATTCACTCCATCCTCTACAAATTTAGCTATAGTGAAAAAGTTTTTGCAAGAGGGTAACCCTACAATTGAGGGAACAAGTTTTACTGTTTCAATTGGTCCGTTCGAATGTATAAGGGCCCTTATGGGGAATCCAGACATTGGGGACTCATTTACCTTTGCCGACTCACATGTTACTTGGAATCCAAAAACATAAATATATCATTGTCAGTTAGCGAGTCAATCGACTGAACTCATCTTTAAAGTTTATTTATTGTTGTATCTGTAATAATTTGTCAAACAACATATCTACTACTTAGAGGTCAACTTGCAACCTATTGACTGTAGACTATTATTGTTTTGATTCTATAACTATATGAATTGGGTAACTTCTACGAATAACTTCGTATTGTATTGTTCTATAATTGTATTTTTCTGCTATATCATATTATTATATCATAAAATTAATTAATTTTTTATAACTTATTTTGTTAATGACAAATTAATTTATTTTAAGTGTTAAAACACTTAAAATAATGTTGACTTTTTTTAATAATACGTTCTAAACATTCAAATAAAATCTCAAATAAAACATATATTAATTAACTATGATATATTATAAAAATGATAGCTTTAATATTTTTGCAAATGTAAATCATTTAGCAAAGATTTACAAAATCATCACCAATTGCAAACATTCAATGATGTTTTACATAATTCGTCACTGTATGTTGGACATTTTCCGATAATTACAAAAATATCATTGTTGAATACTGGACATTTAATGATGCTTAGAAAAACCGTCACAGAATGCTAAAGTTTTTATGACTAAACAGAAATTTGGTCGCCAAATATGGACTTTTAGTGACGCTTATGCATATCTTTACGAAATGTGTAAAATATTTAGTGATGATTGACATAACTCGTCCCAAAAGAAAGTATTTGGCAACAAATAGCGTCAAACCTCACCAAATATTTACCATTTTGTGACTATTAATTATATTCGTTGCTAAATAATTTCTTTCGGCAATGCTTTATTTTTACGTTGGTAAATGACAAGTTTTAGTGACGACTTTTTTGTTGTTGCAATATGTTCCGATTTTGGGACGAAAATAGTTTCGTCACCAAATAGCCCATTTGTTGTAGTGTGTCCCTTTTGCCTTCCCTTTTGATATTAAACATACCTTTCATGTTTGCATGGCTGGCCTTCCCTCTACATTTCATTTTTTTCTTTAATTTCCTATGCAGCCACTCTCCATTCCATTTGGCAGGAGCTCCTAGTTATGGAAGAGCATGACAGGATAGAATCACCACGTTGTTTTGTAAACTCCTAGGTGGAGTGAGAAATCCATTAGTACTCATGAGAAGCAAATACGGCACCTTATTATTACGATACGACCTTATATTTTAAGTTCATGTTTTAATAACTTCACCAGGAATGCATATATATGAACTATTTGACTAGTCCAAGCACATATTGCTTTTATAACCTTCCTTTGTGTTTATTTCTCATTTAATACTTTAATTTTAGGATTAATTATTAAAAATAAAAATTTCAAATGAAATTTCGGTTCTATCACAAACTTTATTTTTTGAGCAAAATTAACCAAATTTAAAACTTATCACATTTATTATGAAATTAAGGTGATGCTAGAACATTTGTTAGTTTCACTTTTTCGTCAAATTACATAACTATTGTGGTCCAACGTTGTCACAAGTTAACAAAAATTATTATTGGTCTAACGTTGTCACAAACTAACAAAAATTAAGGTTTTACTTTTCTAAAGTCTGTGAATTATTTAGTTGAAAAATGAAGTTTGTGATTAAGACTAAAGGTTTACATAAATTTTATAAATTTTTAATAATTAACCTTTTATTTTATTGTTTTCTAATAATATAAATTTAAAATTTCATCTAATTTTATAATACTATCTAAAACTGTTAAAAATATTGATTAAAAATATCTATATCTTTAATTTATTCAAAAAATAATCTGTCTTTACCTTTTATTAATAGTGTTGATACAGACAATAACGATAAGCACATGTGTAGCAAAAATGATAATTAATTTTTAAATATTTTAATTATAATTATTTCATTTTCACGTGCGTGTTAATGTATAACAAGGTTAGCTTATATGGGGATTCACATTATCGCTTTTAAAAATAAAATTAATATAAATTAATTTTGCAATAATTTAAAATTAAATGTTTGATTTATAATTTTGATAATTTTAATTATTTCAGTAAAAGGAGAACTGACATTTTTTTTATCACCAATAATTTGTTTTTATTTTTAGTATATACTATAGCATCTTTACCTCACAAAGGAAAGCTAATGAACTAGGGAACTAGTCCAATGTTGGCCAATAAAATATAAAAGAGGATAACAAAAAACAGAGGTATACTGGTAAGCAAACTTCTTTATTCAGAGGTCAATCCTATCTATGAAATATGCCCATATAAATATAGGCTTAAAAAACCAATTTTTGATAAACTAAACTACTACTATTTAACTTAAACAATGACTCTAACTATTAACTCTAACTACTCTAATAATCATAATTCAAATTTATTGTCTAACACCCTCTCTTAAACTTGTAATTCAACTTTTAATAACTGCAAGACTGCCTCTCAATTTGCAAAAATCTTCATATTTTAACACTTTCGTAAACATATCGGCAACTTGATCTTTAGATGTCACATGCTTCAATTGAATCTCTTTACTCTCAATGCATTCTCTTATAAAATGGTATTTAGTGTCTATATGTTTATTTCTATCATAAAAAAACGGATTCTTTCCTAAAGCAATAGCAGACTTATTATCAACAAAAATATCCGTAGCTCCATCTTGTTCAAATTTCAGCTCTTTCAATAACTTCCTCAACCAAATAGTATGAAAAACACAGGAAGCAGCTATAACATGCTCAGCTTCACAAGTTGAAAGAGTAATAATCGGTTGTTTCTTAAAACTCTAAGCAAACACAGTACTTCCTATAAATAAAACAAAACCAGTTGTACTTTCTCAATCGTCGATGTCTCCTCCCTGATCGCTGTTATTGAATGTAGATAATCTGAAATTATTTATAGCAGTATACAATAATCCATACTCTATTGTTCCTTTAACATATCAAAGAATTCTCTCTGCTACATTCATATGCGTCAAAGTTGGAGCTTCCATGTAACGACTAATGACACCAACTCCGTACAAGATATCTGGTCTTATACAAGTTAAAAATCACAATCTTCCAACTAGTCTTCTAAACAAAGTTGGGTTTACTTTTTCTGCATTATATAACTTAGAAAACTTGATCCCACATTCTATTGGTGTAGAAACGGAATTGATTCTATCCATTTTGAACTCCTTTAAAATCGCTTCAGCATAAGTTTTGTGAGAGAAAAATCCCATCTTCGCTTTAATTCCAAGATAATAAGTCATAAGCCCCAAATCAATCACCTCAAATTCTTCAGTCATTTTCTTCTTAAATTTTTCAAACATCATAGGATTAATACCTATAAAGATCAAATCATCAACATATAAACAAACATACATAGTTTCTCCATTCTTGTTCTCCTTGACATATAAGGTATGCTCATGATCATTTTCTTCTTAAATTCTTCAAACACCGTAAGATTACTACCTGTAAAGATCAAATCATCAACATATAAACAAACATACATAGTTTCTCTATTCGTATTCTCCTTAACATATAAGGCATGCGCATATGGACATTTTGAGAAACCATCCTTCTGAAAATAATCATCAATACAGTTATACAAAGCCCTTGGAGCTTGTTTAAGACTATATAAGGCTTTATTCAACTTTAACACCTTGTCTTCTTGTCCTTCAACTATGTCACCCAATGGTTGTTCCACATAAACCTCTTCCTCTAAAGTTCCATTCAAGAAGGCTGATTTTATGTCCATCTGATAAATCTTCCATCTCTATTGAGCTACCAATGAACTAATTAGTCGAACGGTCTCAAAGCGAGCAACTAGGGAAAAGACTTCATCATAATCAATTCCAGCTTTTTGAGTGAATCCTTTCGCAACAAGTCGAGCTTTGTACTTCTTTACTTCTCTTTTGAATTTTCTTCACTTTATAAATCCACTTTACTACTATAGGTTATTTCCCTTTTGGAAGATCTATCAATCACCAAGTATCATTCTTTTTAATTGCTTTCATCTCTTCATCCATAGCAAATCTCCATCTTTTCTTTTTGACAGCTTCTTTAAATGTCATTTGTTCCGTATATGCTAAAAAACAGAACATAGTAGAATCATTAATTTCTTTTTCTAATTCATATATTTCTTCTAAACTCTGCATACGATCTGGCCTCTTAGAGGAGCTTTATGGAGACATAATCGTTTGAGTTATTCGAACTTCACATGGAAGAGTTTGTGATGTAGCATCAGTACCAATTTGATTCTGAGGCTTATCTACATCAAAAAATTTATCAACTAAAGGAAGAAAATCATAATTTTCATCCTTTGGTACATTCCACTCCCATAAGCCTTCTTCATCAAACTCAACATCTCTACTAATGATTATTTTTCCATTTTGAAGATCGTAAAATTTATACCCTTTTGAATTTTTAGCATAGCCAATAAATATGAACTTCTAACTCTTATCATCTAACTTGCTTCTTATTTCATCAAGAACATGCACATAGCAAATGCTTCCAAATACTCTTAAGTGTGAAATACTTGGCCTCCTTCTACGCCAAGCTTCTTGTGGAGTCATTTGCATTAGACTCATTGTGAGACTATGATTATTCAAATACACTGCACATGCTACTGCTTCAGCCCAAAACTCCTTTGGCATCCTTTTACTTTTAGCATACTACGAGATATATTAAGAATAGTTATATTTTTATGCTCAACAACTCCAATTTGCTGAGGTGATCTAGGAACTGTCAAAAAATGTTGAATGCCAAGACACTCACATAATTGATTAAATTTATTCTACATGAGTTTACCCCCTCGATTTGTCCAAATTGTGTTAATTAGATAACCACTTTCATTCTCAACTGGAGCTTTAAATTTCTTAAAGACTTCAAATGCTTCAAATTTTTCCTTAAAAAAAATAAACCCAAGTCTTGCGAATATAATCATCAATAAACAATAAAAAAGTACCTGTTCCTTTCATATGAATTTGGTGTGATAGGACCACATATATCAGCGTACACCCATTCGAGTGGTTGTGTAGCTCGAGATAGAGACTCCTTAGGAAAACTCCTCCTAGACTGCTTACCATACATACAACCTTCACAAATATGATCAGGATGACTTGTAAAAGGCAAACCATGTACCATTCTTCTCTTATACAATATCCCCAATCCACCGAAATTCAAGTGGGCTACCCTAAGATGCCACAACCATGACTAATTATTCGTAGTAGCTTTTAAACATATGGGACTATCTTTATTGATCTTCAGTATGAACATCTTATTCTTCGACATTGGCACTTTTGCAATCAAACTTCCTTTTTCATTTCGTATGACCAATCCAGTCTTTCTCATCTGTATTTCATAGCCTTTCTCCAAAAGCTATCCAATACTCAATGTATTTGTTTTCAAAGCAGGAACATAATAAACATGAGATATAAACTGATAATCTCCATTCTTCAATTTAATCAAAATTTCTCTTTCACCTTTGATTAGAACTTTAGTTATATCACCAAAAGAAATATTGCCTTTAACAAATTCATTAAGATCACAAATAAATCTTTATTATCATTCATATGATTGCTGGCTCCTGAGTCAAGATACCAAGACTCCTTATTCCTTTCTTTGTCATCATTGCACTTTAATAACAAGACAGATGCTTCATCATCATCTTCTTCAACCTCAACATAATTTGTGTTTTCTTCTTCATTTGAATTCCATCTACATTCTGCTGTATAGTGACCAAATTTTTCATAATTGTTACATTGTATATTGGATCTTTGACCACGACCCCATTGAAGCTATCTACCTCTATGACGTCTTCTTGGATATCGTTGCTGAAAATTTGACTATTCCTTGTCATTTGAATTATTTCTATCTCCTCTGTCTCTTCTACAATTTCCACGATTCCATCCTTGACCTTAACCTTTGCCTCCTCGTCCTCTACTATGTCCTTGATGTTGATTGTCTTCTTTTTCATTTAAATTCAACTTCGCTTGCAACACTTGGGCATTCGTTTCTTCTCTTTTCTTCAATCTCTCTTTATAGGCTAATAACAAACCTAAAAGGAGATCTATCGACATCGATTTCAAATCCTTTGACACTTCAATGGCAGTCACAATGTAGTCAAAATTTGGAATTAATGACCAAAGAATTTTTCAATCACTCGAGCGTCTTCCATCAGCTCTCCATACCTCTTCAATTGATTCACAATAGTCAAGATTCTGCCAAAATACTCTTCTATAGATTCAGAATCCATCATCTTGAGATTTTCATAGTCACATCTCAAAATCTACAGGCGTACTTTAATTACTTTATCTTTTCCATTAAAACAATTCTATAAAATCTCTTATGCTTCTCTTGTCGTAGTTGCAGTAGACACCTTTTCGAACATATTTTCATCTAAGCACATATGAATAAGAGTGAATACTTGCTGATCCTTCTTTCTAGCTTTTTATAGTGCTTCCTTTTGCGTTATCGTTAACACTTCTTAACATTCCAAATGATTGTAGCCTTTTTCTACAATATCCCACACATCTTATGATCATAGCAGTGATTTTATTATGATACACCAGTTGTCATAATTCTCCTTATTAAGTTTCAAAAATTGAAATGGTAACATTCCATTCATCTTGGATTTTACTGTAGAACACCTTCAAATAGTAACATCGATGAGAAGGAAGAAGAGGGCGATGACTGAGGGGAACTAGCAAAAGTAGATACGATACCTTCTTCTGGAGGCTTTCCTGTGAGAGAGGTATTCAAAGCATTTGCCGTTTTGACTGGGAGAGGGAGAGGACCTGGCTCAAGCTCAAAGGGAACAACAACATTTGTTATCTCCGACACATCAAGAGCATGACTGATATGGATCTGGCATTTTTTGGTAGGTCAAACCAGTTTTTCCTAACAACGAAGCTATGATGGGTTTAGCTGTATAAAGTGGGTGGTCCGATGAAGATGACAGTAGGGAAGTCATGGTGATCTGTGGTCAGAACTTATCATTCTTGAGAATTTTGGTATTCTGCACAAGAGGTATTTGATAAAACTTCTCAAAGAGATGGAAGGTGGAAAACTAATTTCTAACTCTAATACCACTTTGTTGGGTACCAAAATACATAAGAGGCAAACAAAAAATAGAGGTATAAAGATAAACAAACTTCTTTATTTAGAGGTCAATCCTATCTATAAAATATGTCTATATAAATATAGGCAAACAAAAAAAAATTTGATAAACTAAACTACTACTATTTAACTTAAACAATGACTCTAACTAGGACTCTATCAATCATAATTAAAGTTTATAATCTAATATCCAAGCACATGCCTATCTAGTACAAAGTATAAACCTTGTCCTTTAACGTGAGCAGTATTGTAAGTAATAGATTACAGTTTTTGAAGACAACTCTTGGCTATGATTCCGTTTCCACCCTTAGGAAGAAACCTACTAGGTGCGTATTCACTGCCAGTTCCATAGATTATCCTTGAAATTTTAGGTGGGGTATGATTGTAAGATAGTGAATTTGTATCTACTTATAAGACGTTGTTTTTAGTTATGTTCTCTGCTTTGAGGTACAGAGGTACAATCAGATCTTCATCTTTTTTTTATTACATTAGGTATTCTAGCTTAGCCGAACTAATCCTAAGCCTCTAAGACCCCACCCCAAGAACTCTAGAGGATGTAAATCTGGAACCCCAAAATCCGTCAGGTTCCTACGTAGCCTGTACACTTCTGCGCACAAGGAGTCATCACATACTTGATTGGTCAACTGCTGATTGATCGTTGGCCCCCTACTCAGCATCAAGTTCCCAGCAGCCCTCGAGTTCACTAGTAGCTTCAACTCCCACACTGCCGCTGAAAGCGAGGCGTCCGTAATTGATCTGATCAAGGAGTTGCACCTAGGGGGCTAGAGGATCATCAATAGGACAAATTTTCCATTTCTTCTCCTTTGGTGTGACTCAAACTCAAGACCTCCTGTAAAGGAGAGCCTTAAGTGAGGAGCTGAAGCCATTAGGCCACTCCTCGTTGTCAATCGAATCTTCATCTTTGATTTCACATTTGGAAACAGAATTTCTAGGCCTAGAAATTTCGAATGTGAACTCTGCCACTGTGATGTTATAAGGGTACACCTTGTTGTAAGCTTTCTTGTATAGTAACACTCTTATCACTACATCTTGTTTGGACTCTACTCTTAAGAGGCTAGCAACAAGCTACATCCAAATAACTTTCAGAATATTTAATCATATAAGAATGACATAGATAAAACTTTAAGCTTTTCTTTTTAGGAGGGTCTTACTGCTTTGGAAGTATAGTTGGCTAGGTTTGGAATGGTGCCTACATATCCTACCAGGCCCACATAAGGATATTAGTTTATGCCCTTGCAGCCAATCAATTAGATGCAAATTAATGTATGACATTATTTTTGAATTAATGAAAAGGCATTATTTATTTTTATATATTAATTTAATTAATTAATATTTTATGTTTTAATACTAAAGGTAAAATCCTTAATATTTTATGTTTTAATACTAAAGGTAAAATCCTTGGAATAATTATGTGTAGTTGAAATTATGATGAGATCATAATTATGAGATTCAATTTACACTTATGTATTATTCCTAAATGTTCCTAGTTGTAGTTTCATCAAGATAGGATGTTGTTGAAATGATAAACTAGCACACATTATGTTTCTTTCTTATGAAGAAAGTAATTGATCTCATAAATTAAATTATAGAGATGCTTAAACTAATGTGTCGGTGATTATTAGAGAATACGTCACTAAACTGACCCGATTATGAGAATTTTAGATGGAATATTACTTATATGTTTACGGATTATCTAATAATGATGGTTGTTTAATTGATCCTCAGACTTGAGATTATCAAGGTATCTAGTGTGAGAATTACTATGTTTTGATGCTACTTATGAATCGTCCTAAGATAATTCAGTCGGTAGTAATTGGATATAGCATGAACCATATGTAGATAGTTGAGTAAGTCAATATAGGATTCGTCACTCTAAAGTAATTAGAGAGAATATTCTACTGTTCTTGATTAGTAATGATTTACAGAATTCTCTGGCCAGAGTGAATTGACATTTGGAAAAGGTGTTTTCAAATTTCAATTATAAATCAATTATTAATTAGCAAGAACGAACATGATTGGATGATAAGAGTAGACACTATATCCATACTCTGTCTAATTAGACTATTGAATGACAAAAGAATTAAATTTACTTTATAGCCATCAATGGACAGGTTAAGTCAATCACTTTGACATTCCTCATATTTGGATAATCAAGATATATTGCTAGATGTTAATCATGATTGATGATTATGAATTGTTTAATTGAAGAATTAAAGATAAATTAAAAGAAGTTTTAATTTAACTAATTCTAATTGAGAATTAGAATTGTAATTTCTAATCATTGTCAATTTATTAGAAACCTAATAAGTCACACATTAAAGAGTAATTTATAAAAGAAAAATCAATTTAATTAAGTTGGACTTAAATATAAAGTTTGAGAAATATTGGGATCAAATATGAGATGTTTGATTTATTAAAATTAAATTAATTAGAATTAGAATTTGATTTTAATTATAATTAAAGAAATTTAATTTTAATTACAGACCCTTATGATTTTTCTATTTAAAGGGAAGAACATTTTTAAGAAGCTTGTACTTTTTGTCTTCATCTTCTCAAAGCAGTCTTGAGAATTACTTTGTGGATATCATCAGAGGCTGAACATTTGAACAGCTCGTGATTGATCAATTGAAAAAGTTTCAAAGTTTTTTTAACAGGAAGATGAACAAGGTACGATTTCTAAATCATTTTTCTGTTTTATTCAAGTTTATTCAATTATCGGGATCCGTTTAGAATCTGATTTTATTTTTCGTTTTGTCTGTGATTCGATCACGGTTAGATTCCATCTGTGGTATTAGAGCTTCCTTTAATTGTTTCATTTGGATTTGTTGCTTGATTCTTGTTGATTTTGATACAAATTAATATGTTATGCTTTGGGTGTTGTTCTTTATCCGAAGCCATTTTGTCTATTTCTGATAACTCTATTCACATGTGTGCGTCTAGAAATTGTTTCCTTACTCTTGCGTTGTGAGTTCTGAAAAGTATAAAACCTGAAGACAATGCATATGTGCTTGAATCAACTGAAATGTGTCTTTTGTGTATTTATTTTTGGAAATTGTTTCCACGAACGTATGTGTATATTCTGGGTTTGTGCGTGTTCTATTTCTGGAGTCTAAAACCAATTGTTCAACAAGAGCATGTATATGCATTTCTGTATATTTGCAATTGGAGATTTGTTTTCTCCATGTGTGCATTTGTTTCTTAAAAACATTGATTTTGCATCTGCGTATTGTGCTTCTGTTGGGTTTCTGAAATCCACTGCCTTGCGTATACACGAAACTAGATGGTCGATTATAGCCCATATGTAGCATCTCGCGACCCAATGGGTCGCCTGTGAAACCATTGACGAGCGTCGCTTAACTCCGCTAGATGGCATCAGACAATGCCAGGCGTCACACGTGATGCCAAGCACGGTGGTCGATAGGAGGAGGCGGCGTGGACAGTGCAGACGATGGCAGACGTACAAGGCAACGATGGTGACCAACTCGGGGATGAAGATTCACAGATGTGGACAGTTGTGAGAGCCGACGGTTGAAGTCCAAGCAAGGTGTTTTTCATAAGTCACGTGGAACACTATTTGACAGTTGGATAAATGCGGAAACATGTTGGATTGTGGATATTGGTTATCTGAATCGTGGGAGGAAAAAATGGGGATGGTCTTTTGGAGAAGATGATAGGCGCCTGTGATTAACATGCCCATCGTTTGCCAATGTTTCAAACATGACTGACGCTTTGTTGACCGCGCGCCCGTGTAGTGCACTCGCTAGTCAACGCTCTACTGTCAATGCACGTATCAGTCAGCCTTTTAAATGTTTTTAAATATTATTTTCTTAAAAAACTTATGTTTTCAATTTTATTAATTTAATAGAGATTAAATTAATTTATACTCCTAATAAAATTGAAAAGTGTTTTACTAAATTTGAAAAATTTTTTCAAAAGGAATTTTTATTAGGAAAGATTTTGAAATTTAATTTAATTTTTCAAGAATTGAATTATTAAATTAAAATTGCTATCAAATCAATAATTAGCATTAAGCAAAAGTTTTAAATAATTTCTTTCATATTTATATTATGTTTAAAATTATAAATATAATGAGAAATATTATTTTCTTAAAAAACTTATGTTTTCAATTTTATTAATTTAATAGAGATTAAATCAATTTATACTCCTAATAAAATTGAAAAGTGTTTTACTAAATTTTGAAAATTGTTTCAAAAGGAATTTTTATTAGGGAAGATTTTGAAATTTAATTTAATTTTTCAAGAATTGAATTATTAAATTAAAATTGCTATCAAATCAATAATTAGCATTAAGCAAAAGTTTTAAATAATTTCTTTCATATTTAGATTATGTTTGAAATTATAAATATAATGATATTATATTATTATGATGAGATCAGAAATTTTTGAAATTTTAAATCCCTCAACAAAATATTAAGTACACATTAGGAACGTGATAGTTGTTTTCCATTATTTGAGAATAAAACCAGAATTCTGATTATCGTTTGGCTTGTTGAGTAAACTCACGGTTACTTTAAACCGGATATGTTTTATCTTAAATTAATGGGTCCTGCTTAACTAAAATTGTATCATTTGGATAAGGAAACTCATGATCACATAGATTTAAGGGTTAGGAATAATATATGTGATATATTTTGGCAAAAGTTTTCACCTAACGGTTCTAAGAGTCACATGAGATGTGATTGAAAAGTAATTTTCTACCTAATTAAATTTTAGTTGGTTTATTGAGCAAACTCAAGATCAATTAATTTTAAATAGGATCTTAGCCCACTAAGAAATTATTTGATATTATAGTGAGAGCTATTATTTTGAATAAAATAGTGGGAGTAATGAAATAATTTTAAAGTCCTTATTTTATTTGATTTTTGGATATAAACTAATATATGCTCCTTTTATGTTTTTTAGTTATTAAGTTTGAAGATGAGTACCAACCTGACATTGAGGAGCATTATAGATGCTAACAAGCTGACTGGACCTAACTTTTCGAACTGGCTACGAAACTTAAGAATAGTTCTTAGGCAAGAAAAGATACTCTTACTCCATCAGAACCTTGTTTAGAAGCAACTGATGAAGATTGGGAGAAATATCAGTGTTATATTGATGACATTGAACAAGCTACATGTGCGATGTTAGCTTACATGTCTCCTGAACTTCAGAGGCAGCATGAGAACATGGATGCACCTACTATGATACTGCATCTTAAGGAGTTATTTGGTGCACAAAGTAGGGTGGAGAGATATCAAATCTCTAAGGCACTGTTTCAATGCAAGATGACAGAAGGATCTTCAGTTAACCTTCATGTACTGAAGATGATTGGGTATATCGAAAAATTGGCCCAATTAGGTTTTGTCATGGATCACGAGTTAAGCGTTAATCTGGTGCTGTAGTCTCTCAGTTCGAGCTTTTCATATTTCGTCATGAACTTCAACATAAACCAGGACATGACATTTCCCGAACAGTTGAACATGCTTAAGACTGTGGAAGGGTGCCTTAAGAAGGAACTCAATTCTATACTTATTGTTGGTTCTTCTAAAAGCAAGAAAAAGGGCTTTAAGAAGAATAACAACAAGAAACAGAAGGCTTATACTAATATAGTAAAGGCCAAAGGAGGTGTCAAGAAGAAGAGCAATGACAAAATCACATGTTTTCATTATGGAGTCAATTAACATTGGAAAAGGATCTGCCCATCTTATCTTACTAGCCTGAAAGATAAGAAGCTTAAGGAAGCTATTTCTTCAGTTATGTTTATGATTGAGATCAATCTTTCTGCTTGTGTGCCACATTCTTGGGTATTAGATACTAGTTGTGGTTCTTACATATGTAATAACATGCAAATGTTAACAAGGAATAGATCATTGAAGAAAGGCAAAGTGGACCTGTGAGTTGGAAATGGAGGAAGAGTTGTTGCATTAGCTGTAGGAACTTGTAGTTTAACTTTGCCTTCTGGCCTTGTATTAGAACTTGATAGTTGTTATTATGTTCCTGTTATTATAAGAAACATCATTTCTATTTCTTATTTGGATTTGAATGGATTTGTCTTTGAAATTAATGATAATAGTTGTTCTTTTTATAAAAATGATGTTTCTTATGGATCTTGATTGCTTAAAAATGGTTTGTATAAGTTAGATCTTGAAAGGCCAATTTTTTACATAAATAGTAAGAAAAGAAAATTAAGTAACAAAACTCCATCTTATTTATGGCATTTTAGGTTAGGTCATATCAATGAAATTAGAATTATAAAATTACAAAATGAAGGATATTTGGATCCTGTTAATTGTGAATCATATGAAACTTATGAATCTTATTTATTGGGAAAGATGACCAAACTACCCTTTGAAGGAAATGGATAACATGCTAGTGAGTTACTAGAATTAATACATTTAGATGTGTGTGGGCCTATGTCCACAAATGCTAGAGGTGGATTCTGGTATTTTACTACGTTTATAGATGACCATTCTAAATATAGTTATGTGTACTTGATGAAACAAAAGTCTGAATTATCTGAAAAGTTCAAAGAATTTAGACTAAAGGTAGAGAAACAAACTAGCAAAAGTATTAAGACACTTAGATCAGATCGAGGTGGTGAATACTTAGACCACGAGTTTCTTGGTTACTTAAAAAAGAATGAGATTCTCTCACAATAGTCTCCTCCTGCAACTCCACAACATAATGGAGTTTTTGAGAGGAGAAATCATACACTATTAGATATGATACGTTCCATGATGAGTCATACAGTCCTTCCTATATCTTATTAGGGATCCGTAATTGAAACCGCAATATATCTTCTAAGTAGAGTTCCATCTAAATCGGTTGATAAGACACCATATGAGATATAGACTGGTAGAAGACCTGGATTATCACATTTGAAGATTTGGGGATGTGAAGCATGCTGTATTTGATAAGCTTCAAGTTAAATCAGATAAATGAAAATTTGTGGGGTATTCGAAAGAGAGTTTCAGTTATAAATTTTATCATCCTATTGAGAAAAAAGGTGCTTGTTTCAAGACATGCTACATTCTTGGAAAGAGAATTTATTCTTAAAGAAAGTAGTGGGAGTAAAGTTTAGCTTAGAGAAGTTTAAGAGCTACAAATTCATATCGAAATGGATCAAGAACCTCAAGTTGATACATATAATGTACAACTGAGAGTTTAAGAGACACATAATTTGCAATGAACTAGTAGGCTACGTCGTCCTCCCACTAGATTAGATCTACATATTAAGTAGGGAAAGGGTAATGTATCACTCATACATGATGAGCATATTACTTTTAAAGAAGCAATATCTAATATTGATTCTTTAAAATGGAAAGAAGCTATGAGATCTGAAATAGAATCCATGTACACTAACCAAGTATGGAATTTGGTTGATGAATCTACTGGTATTGTACCTATTAGATGCAAATGGGTTTTTGAGAGAAAAACTAACATGGATAGTAATGCACATACGTACAAAGCAAGGTTAGTGGCTAAAGGTTACAAACAAAAACAAGGAGTTGATTTTGATGAATCCTTTTTACCAATAGCTATGCTAAAATCCATCAAAATCTTGTTATCCATATCAGCATATCATGATTATGAAATCTGGTAGATGGATGTCTAAATTGCATTTCTCAATGGGATTTTATAAGAGAATGTGTATATGATACAACCTGAAGGTTTTGAATCCAAGAGATTTCCTAAGTTGCAAAGTTCCATTTATGGACTTAAGCAAGCATCACAGAGTTGGAACATCTGTTTTGATGAGAAAATCAAATAGTTTGATTTTATCAAAAATGTGGATGAACCATGTGTCTATAAGAAGGTTAGAGGGGGTGCATTCATTTTCTTGGTATTATATATGGATGACATATTGCTAATTAGAAACAACATACCTATGCTACAGTCTCTCAAGATTTGGTTATCCAAGAACTTCTCTATGAAGAATATGGGAGAAGCAACTTATATTCTGGGAATAAAGATATATAGAGATAGATCAAAAAGGTTGCTTGGATTGTCCCAATCCATATACATAGATAAAGTGCTAAAGAGGTTTAGCATAGAGAATTCCAAGAGTGGATTCTTACCCATGTCGCATGGGATTTCTCTCTCACAGAGTATGTGTCCAAAAACACAAGAGGAGAGAGATAAAATGGATTGTATTCCATATGCTTTAGCAATTGGATCAATCATCTATGCGATGCTATGTACGAGATCAGATGTTTCTTATGCTTTAAGCATAACGAGCAGGTTTCAGTTTAATCCTGGTGAGGGTCACTATACGACTTTGAAAAGTATCTTAAAGTACTTGAGAATAGCTAAAGATGTTTTCTTAGTCTATGAAGGAGATGAACTGAGAGTTCAATGATATTCAAATGCTAGTTTTCAGTAAGATCACGATGATAGTAAATCATAATCAGGGTACATCTTCATTCTAAATGGTAGTGCAATAAGTTGGAAGAGCTCTAAATAACCAACCATTACAGATTCAATGACCGAAGCAGAGTACATTTCATTATTAGAGGTAGCAAAGGAAACAGTTTGGATCAATAAGTTCATTACTGAACTTGGAGTGGTTCCTAGGATTGTTGAGCCCACAGTATTATATTGTGACAAAAATGGTGTTATTGCCTAAGCAAAGGAACCTAGGTCTCATCAACGGTCCAAACATGTACTCAGGAAGTTTCACTTGATCAGGGAGATAGTGGAGCAGAAAGACATAGCATTGGAGCGAGTTCCCATTGAAGAGAATCTAGCAGATCCTCTTACTAAGCCATTGGCATAAAAGAGACATGATCGACATATGGATGGATATGGTATTAGATTCATAGGGTTGACTTTAGTGCAAGTGGAAGATTGTTAGTTTATGCCCTTGCAGCCAATTAATTGGATGCAAATTAATGTATGACATTATTTTTGAATTAATGAAAAGGCTTTATTTATCTTTATGTGTTAATTTAATTAATATTTTATGTTTTAATACTAAAGGTAAAATCCTTAGAATAACTACTGTGTAATTGAAATTATATTGAGATCATAATTATGAGATTCAATGTACACTTATGTATTATTTCTAAATGTTCTTAATTATAGTTTCATCGAGAATGGATATCGTTGAAATGGTAAAACTAGCACATATTATGTTTCTTTCTTATGAAGAAAGTAATTGATCTCATAAATTAAAGTATAGGGATACTTAACCTAATGTGTGGGTGATTATTAAAGAATAAGAAATTGAACTGACCCGATTATGAGAATTTCGGATAGAATTTTACTTATATGTATATGGATTATCTCATAATGATGGTTGTATAATTGATCCTTATACTTGAGATTGTATCTAGTGTGGGAATTACTATGTTTTGATGCTACTTATGAATTGTCCTAGGACAATTCAGTCGGTAGAATTCGCCACTCTAAAGTAATTAGAGAGAATATTTGGAGGAGGAACACGTAACCTATTGCATCAAGCAAGAAATATTATGCTTCGAAGAACTCCCAAGT
The DNA here is from genome assembly GCA_027575705.1 of Erythroxylum echinodendron. NCBI lineage: Eukaryota > Viridiplantae > Streptophyta > Magnoliopsida > Malpighiales > Erythroxylaceae > Erythroxylum > Erythroxylum echinodendron. The sequence continues at coordinate 9,418 of JANZXR010283496.1, read as the reverse complement.
TAAGAACCGTGGTACTTTAATTAATATTAATATTAATTTAAAATTTTAGGGTTTAATTTTTAGATTTTTAGGACCTAGAGTTTAGGGTTTTGTAGATTTTTAGGATTTAGGGTTTGAAATTTATTAATAATAAGAAAATTAGTAGTTCAATAAAAAATAATATTGTTAAAAATCAAACAACAAAACTAAGTTATGATTTAATTTAATTTAATATTAATTAAAAACAAAAGTGAATTATAAATTCTATTTATTTTAAAAATTGTAAATAAATTAACACTAATTCTGATAAGTTAACATTCTAGGGAGATTTATTAATTCTATTGAACAAAGCAGTAATTTTAGAGTTGGTGATAATCAGCATTATGGGTCCTCAGTCATGTCCAAGTAATCAGTGGAGGAGTACTCCTACGATGTTAACAGAGGTCAATAATCTATGGCAACTATTAGCCAACTGCTGATACTGATAAGCCAATGGTTGAATATGAGATTAGCAACTTGACGAAAAACTGAATCAAGATAACCATATGGTGCCGGTTCTAGTAAAACCTTGATTAAGTAAACTATTCAATAACCTAGTATTCTATTTGCATGTGACTCCATTCTAGACTGGGAAAGTTATAGCATATAGGTGGAAGGGGTATGGTTTAGTTTAGGTGGTAGTAGTGTTTAATTTATGACATTAATACTTATTATTGTAAACAGAAATTATTAAAGTTTCCTAAACAATGTTTTCTATTTAAAAAAATATTTGTAGTAATTCAAGTGAACCTTCGTAAAATATACATTTTAATGGCAAGCAAATTGTTATTACAATGCAACATCAGTGAAAGCAAAAAAGGACTAGGCTTCTACATTTCTTAGTAACTGGAAACATTGTATATTCCAACGTCTCTTCATGCTGAGATTGAGTTTATTATGCTTTCTTTGGCTAAAAGGAGTTCTCTAATCCAAGGAATAATTGCAACTGTCAACTTTTGTATCTCAAACGCCTTACCCGTGTATAACCTTCTATTTCTCTCTTTCTAGATGGTGTAAATTGAACAACAAAATGTTGTCTTTAGAGTTACACCATCTTGCCTCATTTTGGTTATGATGATATTCCAATGTAATAGTAAGTTTAACCATTTGTAATGGGGACATTAAACTCGCAAAATGTTCAATATTCTACCTCAAATGATGTGTGAAACCTTGCATTGGAAAAATAAATGATTCCACATTTCACTCTCCACTACAAGAAAAATGTCGTTTAACGATGGAAATTACTGATAGAAAACATTCCATCGATAAGTCAGGTTAGCGACGGGCTTTATCAACATACAAAGGCGTTGTAGAAAAGGTCGTAGGTAATAATTTTTTACGAACAACAGAATGTTCGTCGGTAAATTTTTCGGCTAACAATTAATATATAGTTGGTAAATATACCAACGGTTGTTTGTGTGGTTGAACATCTGTAAATTTCCAACGGACAATATCCTTCCGTCGACAGATTTACCGACGGTATCTTCTATTTCGTCGATAAGTTTATTACAACATTACCGACAGTTATGTTTGTTCCATCATTGAAAGAACTGACGGTTATTATGCGGCAAATCCTATTGGTAAATTTGTAGATGGAATTGGTTATTCTATCTATGATTACCGATGGTTGGTCATCTTCCGTCAGTAAATAGAATTGATTTTACCGACAGAACCACGAATGTCCATCGGTAAAGTAACCAGAAAATTTTAAAATATATATATATGGTCAATAAATTTTATTTGATGATGTTATGGTTGATGCATAATTTAAACAGTTATGAATTTAATAGTATACATTTAATTTGTTTAAATAGAAATTCGATAGTTGATATAAAGTTAAAAATATCTTAATTGATAATAAAAACATTAAATTGTACATAATAAGTATTTGTAATTTAAAAGAAATGATTACAAGTACACTATTGATTTGGTGACGGTGAATGCTCTGATTAGTACGATGAGGTGCTACCCTTCCCCTTCAATTCATCCACTTCATTACGGAGCTAAGCTATGTACTCCATCAATGTCTGCATTATGCTCCGAAGCTTTTTGGACTTCATTAGCTGTGGACCACCTACTAGATGTTGCTGTACTAGATGTGGAGGATTGCGAATAATATGTGTTCGCAAATGAACCTAAGTCGAATATCCTTTCATAACAGTCCCTACCACCCATTGCATGAAGATCAGTTTGAGTCTCATCAACATCTTCAGACTGCTGAGACTGTTGTTGAATGCTTTCTTGTATTTGGTCCTATCAGAAGGCAATGTTTATATTAGTAAGTGATAATTATTAAACATTAATATTAAACCATAAATTACACATACATTTAGTTGTTTACATTGGTGTTGACAAATGTCACATCATCATGCTTCTTAGTGTGAGTGTGCAAAAAGAATTGACGAGGTATAGGCCTAATGTCTATAAACTTTTTCTACATAAGAATAAAATGTTATAAGTGAACTAGAATTTATAAAATTTCGGCAGAGTTTCCTTTATTTTTATGATATTTACCCCCTATTGAACAAAGAAAACAAGTCAACAACACAGTCATACATGGTACCAGACATTTATAACATTATGATTTTCCACAATACACATATTTTCATTCCAAAATTGACACATCAAATTCAATTGAAATACAGTAAAGTAAAGAAATTAGAATATAAATGTAAAGTGTAGATACTTACAAGTCTCTCTGCATACTCGTGGTGGGTAATAGATCTTCCCGTATGTACGGGAAGACTCTCTCTCCCTGGTCCTCTATGTCAGTTGGTAGAATTACGCTCTGAAATAGACATTGCCTCAAGTGATGTCCAATACTGCTGCCAATGACTCCATATTTTTTCAAAAATATAAGATAGTCGTACACCGGCCTTGTGTATCGCAGCAACAAAGTCTCGATAATATGTACGTGCTTGTTTCTTCTTTACTTTATAAATGATCGCGTCAAATTCAGAATCCCAAAAAAATTCTTTTTGAAACAAAAGGAAAATCATTTGATAAATACTTATAATGTAATAATATTTATCTAATTAATGTATAAAAATTAATTAAAATAGAAAATAATAGTTTTTGTTGCACCTCAAACTCCTGATAGTAAAATTCCTTTGTGGCTTGAGAGATATTCTTTCATGCATAACCCTTATGATCATTCTTCTCCTTCAATTTGGATGTCATGTTTCCTGAATATGGTTCAGACAGAATCAACCTAATATAAAAACAAATAATTTTATACCATTTTTAAAATTTAAACTTATAACTTAATTATAAACATGTAGTGTTTCATGAATTTTCACTTACAGATTATTGACAATTGTGATTTAAGTTCTTCCGTCAGGTCCCTCAGCTTTAGGATGGCAGTCACCTCCTTCATCCGCATTGTTTACGCCTGATATCTCTGTTGGTATAGAGGTAGTGAATGATGTATGGGTGGTGATGGTGTAGCAGTAGGTACGGAAGGTGATGCCTCATCTACAAGTGTAGTAATTAGAGGGGGAGGAGGTGATTCAATTCCAGCTGCTACACCATGAGATGCATCTCCTGTACAGTAAGTAGCTCCGAATCGTGGTCTGAATCTTGGTCACATTATATCATGTTTTCTCTTTGGTGTCATATTTCAACCTCTAGAAATATAACAATTTGAATTCAATACTTTATACAATATATTGAAAAGGAAATAATTGAATTGTTGAATATAATATTCAATTGCAAACATAAATTAATTGCTATCGTCACTTAATTGTAAATCAAAATCATCTTCTTTTTCTGAAGAATTTGAATCAAACACAGGCTCTTCGTTAAATATCTGGGCCTCCTCATCCTCTCCAAATAAAATTTCAACATATTCACTATATGGATCGTTTAAAGGCTCATTATCCTCATATATTACAGATGCATTTATTTCATAAGCATCTTTCTAAAATGCTTCACTTCCAATTCTCTGTTCTCCTTTTCCATGTGATTCAAAACACCTTTAGGTTTAACTTTGCAAAAGGCCAATGAATCTAACTTATCTTGTCGTAAGCTGGGAAAAGGGATATAATGCACCTGGATCACTTGCATTGCCAACACGAAAGGTTTAGATTGTCTAAATCTTTTCGCTTGTTGATTTCAACTACATGGCATCGACTATACACTTTTGTACCAACATTTGGACTTGGATCAAAGCATTCACACTTAAATATCACGCTTCACTTTATTGGCAATGCAGGGTACTCAATTCCAAATATCTCAATAATTTTACGATAGTAATCTATCAATTCTCCCTGTATGCAAAATCCACTATTTATTATTGCTAAACTATGACCATAATATTTTGTATTATATTTATATCCAATAATGAAATACACCAAATATAATCTAATAGTTTGTAAAGGTCTCTTTGCAAGATCACATATGAACCTGTTCTCTATTGGATTTTCTAAGGCCTATATAAAAGAAAAATCATGTTAAACAGTATAATGTCATTTGAACATTTAATTCTTATAACTTAATCATTTCAATATTTGTAAGTGAAAAATTACATACTGCTTGAACCATCGAGGAAAGTGTCTTCTAACTTCTTATTGATATCATCCTGTGTTTTATCGAGCCTGAGCTCACGTAACAATTCCTCATATAATCTAAAAATATTATTATGTATTTCAGTTATGAATAACATTAAATTTCAAAACCCAAATAATCAATTTCAACTTACTGCACGAAATGTTGAACCTCTTGATATTTCAATAAAATATAACCATAGGCAGCCTCAATTTCTTCTTCTGTTAACATTCTTTTTATTAAATGCCCATATGTTCACCCAGGATATGTGAAAATGGATAAGTTACCATCAACATCACTAGTTCATCGACCATTGTCATTACAAGGAACTTTTCTTTCTCTTTCGTGAAATTGCGGCTCAAAATAATGTAAACAAAATATACTAGCTTCCTCTACTAAATAAGCATTGCATATCGAACCTTCAACTCTAGCCTTGTTTTTGACATTTTTCTTCAAGTGATGCAAATACCTATATTAGCAAATAGGGTTATACAAATTTAGTTATTAAAAAATGCTATAACTTTAATTACAATCATTTTTGTTAAATTACCTCTCAAATGGATACATCCATATTGAATTGGATCGACTAGTTTAGCCTCATATGTTAAATGGACAGGTAGATGCTCTATACAGTCAAAGAAGCTTGGAGGAAATATCCCTTCTAACTTGCACATAATTACTAGAATTTTCCTTTCTAATTTTTCCATTTTAGCCAACTTGATTTCAGATGAAGTTAAGCTTTTAAAAAAAAATAATTCTATTATTACTTCCCAAACTTTATTCAGTAGCAACTCCCGAAATGCAATTAGAATTAGCGTTTGCATAAACACATCGTAATCATGACTTTTCATCCCAAATAATTTGTGCTTCCTTATGTCCACACACCTTGCCAAGTTTGAAACATAACCATCAGAAAATTTAGACTTTTTTACCATTCACATAATACTTCCTTCTGTTTTTTGTCCAAAGTGTAACATACTTTTAGATATTTATCGGTGTGAAGATCTTTATGTAACTTATTCTTTCTATAAAAAGTTTCATATCAACTCGTGATTTTGCATTGTCTTTTGTCCTCCCTTCAATGTTCATTATGGTATCGAACAAAATGTCAAAAATATTTTTTTCAATATGCATCACATCTAAATTATGACGTATCAAATTATTTTTCCAATATGGAAAATCCCAAAAAATGCTTTGTTTTCTTCAGCCAAAAGTTTTTACTAATGCTTGTATTAATTTCATCAAGTTCAAATTATGTGACTTTCAGAAAGCATAATTCCTCATTCTCTTATAATATCTCTTTGCCAACTTTGTGAGGGGGAGGAGGTGTTTTTACTATCTTATTCTAAATGAACTTTTGTTTATTACATCTAAATGGATGATCTGGAGGAAGAAATTTTTTGTGGTTATCAAACCAACATATTTTGCCCCCGTTTAGAAGATAAAACGCTTCATAACCATTGCCATAATAAGGATAAGTCAATTTCCCTACTCTGCTCCATCTAGACAATACGGCATATGTTGGAAAATCACTAATGATCCACATTAAAGTTGTTCCCAACACAAAATTTTGTTTCAAAGACACATCATATGTCTAAATACCATATTTCCAAAGATGTTGTAATTCAGATATCAATAGTTGTAAGAATACATCAATTGGCACAATCACTGTCAGGAACATATATGCCTCTTTTATACACATCCATAGAGGCAAATTATAAGGAGTAATTATGATTGACCATGATGAATATTACTAGCCAGATTAACCAAAAGGTTAAAATCCATCCGTCAATAATCCCAACCTAACATTTCAAGTAAACTCATAATAGGTATCGTTGAAGTGTTTCCATTCCAGTTCATTTCATGGATGAATCATTATTCCACCTTCCTTTTGGTGTTCATTATGCCATCTCATGTGAGATGTAGTAACATTAGAAGCATATAGTCTTTGAAGTCTTGGAGTTAGCAAAAAATAATATATTCGCTTCCAGAGTACTAATTTATTTTTCATAGAACCGTTTCTAGGTTTAAACCTAGATTGAACATAAAATTTGAACTCTTGTAATTCCAAATCATCTCCTCAATACAACATACATCCCAATTTCTAATAATCAATCTTTTCAAAAGGCAAATCAAGACCCCTAATAAGTTTCTTCATATTATAAAAATTATTAACCATTATATGATCAGGAGGCAATGATTCATTATACCATCCAAGCATTTTATCAAAACTACGGTCAGAAATATGCCTTTCAGAATTTATGTTCAATATTTGAGCAATTGAAGACAATTGAGTCATTGTCTCACAATTTGGCCATATTTCTTAGTCAAATGAGTGTAGTAAGTCAAAAAACTGCTTTGAATGTAGGTTTGGTTCTTTTTCAAGATTTTCTATATTTTCTTGACAAGTATAACCGACTGCATCATACACCATTCGCATGTAAGGATTTTCATTTGGATCCATATTATTTGTTCTAAGTCCAATCCCCCTTTAAACTCATTTAATTTTACCGACGATTGTACTTCAATATCCTTTAAGGCACTACAAATCAATGGTTCCTCATGTCGTGTCCACTCAAAATAATTTGGTACAAACCCTTTTCTCAAGAAATTCCCATTCTCTTCATTAAAAGGAAGGAAAAAAATGAGTTTGCACTTTTTACATAGACATCTGATCTTTGGGCCATTCATATATGCAGGTTGAGAACATGCATAATGAATAAAAGCTTCAACTCCCTCAACAAACTTAGGATTAATGAAACATCAGTGATCTATCAACATTACTCATTTCTACAAAACTGTTAATTTCAAACAATGATTCCATAATTAGTATCCTTCATGTTCCCCAAAGTTTATAGAATGTCTAAACTTTACACATCATCCCCTAAGTATTAACCAATTGAATTAATGACCGACATTTGATTTCAAAACTATGGTATGTAACATTGTTTAAAGCCGTGAATCAAGCAAATAAGTTCTTGCTATGACTCCTAGGCTCGTGAAATTTTTCACCGATAAATCTCACGGGAGTTACATCACAGATTTCCAACCTACAAACTGTCCTAGGGGTTTATTATGTAAAGAATTTGTCTTGTTTATAAAATGTATTAATTCATTGTGTTAATACTAAGTTTGCATTAATCAAATTGAAGTTGAAGTATTAATCGATCAAATTAATGACCTACAATTGATTTCAAAACTATGGTACATGGCATTGTTTGTAGCTATGAATTAAGAAAATAAATTCTTGCTATGACTCCTAGGCTCGTGGAATTTTTCACCGATAAGCCTCACAAGAGCTGCATCATGGGTTTCCAGCCTATATATCATCCTAGGAGTTTATTATGTGAAGAATTTGTCTTGTCTATAAAACATATTAATTCCTTGTGTTAATGCTAAGTTTGCATTAATCACATTGAAGTTGAAGTATTAATCGATCGAATTAATGACCTACAATTGATTTCAAAACTACAGTACGTGGCATTGTTTACACCTGTGAATCAGGAAAGCAAGTTCTCGTTATGACTCCTAGGCTGGTGAAATTTTTCACCGATAAGCCTCACGGGAGCTACATCATAGGTTTCTAGCCTATATACCGTCCTAGGGTTTATTTTTGAAAAGAATTTGTTTTGTCTATAAAACGTAATAATTCTTTGTGTTAGTACTAAGTTTGCATTACTCATATCGAAGTTGAAGTACTAATCGATCGAATTAATGAACTACAATTGATTTCAAAACTATAGTACGTGGCATTGTTTACACCTGTGAGTCAAGAAAAGAAGTTCTCACTGTGACTCATAGGCCTATGGAAATTTTCACCGATAAGCCTCACGAGAACTATATCATGGGTTTCCAGCCCATATACTATCATAGGGGTTTATTATGTAAAGAATTTATCTTGTCTATAAAACGTATTAATTTGTTGTGTTAATACTAGGTTTGCACTAATCACATCAAAGTTGAAGTATTAATCGATCGAATTAATGACCTATAATTGATTTCAAAATGATGATACGTGGCATTGCTTACACCTATGAATCAAGAAAACAAGTTCTCGCTGTGATTCATAGGCTCGTGGACTTTTTCACTGATAAGCCTCACGAGAGCTGCATCACAGGTTTCTAGCTTATATACTATCCTAAAGGTTTATTATTCCTAAAAACATCCATAACATCTCAAAATCATTCCACATATAATAAATGCTTATGTAATCATACATATACTCATCAATGATTCAAACATAACTCAAATATAAATAGTTAGACTATTAAAGAAGAACATAAAAACTGATCAATGACTATGCCATTAAAACTAGCACATATATATCCCAGGACATATTAGATGAAACTAATACAAAATCGATGAAATAATACCAGGAAATTTCCTTGGTTTTCTTAATGGAACAAGTTTTTTTCAATTGCCAATGCGATGGTAGGCCCAAATGTAAATCCCGAGTTTCTATTCCTGAAAAAGGAATTTAAATCATATAATATGAAACGAGCTAACATCTTAAAGTTGAATTAATGAGCATATCTACGTGGTGAATGTTGTAGGTTTTGAGGAAGCTATCACCAAAGAGAAATTATGTATTTTCATTCAAAATAGAAGTTGTTGTTGAAAATCACTGTAACACCCCACTCCCGCTAGACCCGAACCCAATATCGATGGTGATATCTGAATCCGTGCCCCGCGAGGGTGGCGTGCCACATCACTTAACAATTAAATTCGGTATATATATATTTTTTAATACTCTTATCAATGATCATTAACTTGGGCCCACTTTTCTTTTTCAAAACATTTTGATTACTTAAACTGAAACAAAACACATCACATTTTAATCGATGAGACATAAAGT
>JANZXR010281459.1:0-29349 GCA_027575705.1 Erythroxylum echinodendron | reverse complement strand
AAACCCTATAAGCTTTAGAAGATAATGAATATCCTAGAAAAATTCCTGAATAGACCTTAGAATTAAATTTATCCAAAAATTTTTTCATATTCAATAATAGATACAGGACTTATGTCCAATGATATGAGAAAATGAATGTGTAAAGTGACATAAAGTAACTGATTGAACTTACGTGATTTGATGCATTTCATTACATGAATGCATGATCAGATAAAGGCAGTTGTGACCGAAGTAGCCACCGAAAAAATGTTTAAAACTCAGAAAGTGATCCTGGTATCCCCAGCAGAAACGGGACAGTTATTAATGAGCTCGACATCTATAATAAATACAGGACAGTTAAAGGCACTCGGTCATAACAACTTAAAAATTGAAAGTGAATCTTATAAGCATTGCATATATAATTAATATGTATGTTTTGAATTATCTAAATAAACTGTTTGACTGTTTTGAATGTGAAATGTGAAATGTGAAATAAGTGAATAAAGAGTTATTTGATGCTACATGATGAATTAATGAAGTGATGTGCTAAAAGTGTTAATACTTATCTGTAAATTGAATGTGAACTGTGAACTGTGAACTATTTGTGTTATGTGATATGAGTGAGCCATTGAGAATGGTCTGCTCACTGAGTTTGCAAAACTCACCAAAATTGTAACGTTGTCTTTCAGGTTCAAGAGATACCCAGTTAGACCATTTGGGGTATAACCACTGCATGCGGATAAAAGATAGGGGTCGAGATCAGTTTGCACCTGCATAATTATAAAGTTCTTTTTGTATTTTGAATTGTATTCCGCAAATATTGTACAGTGTTTATGTGAATTGTAAAGTGTAATGACTTTATGACTGAAAGCATTTTGAAAAAATGAAATGGCCAAATTGAGAATTTATTTGCTTTTGATGTGTTTATGAATAAAATGGGCCGAAATGATTATGAGTTTTTCTGAAAATGCGTGTGACGTGTGAAAAATTTGCAATGAGTATGATTGATTGACTATTCTAGCATGCCACCCTCATTAAGTATGTTCTCGAATACCAACGGTATGTTCGGGAATATGCCCTATCAGAGTGGGGTGCTACATTTCACAAGGAGCTCACTCAATAAATCAAGTTACACATCAATATATTCAAAGACAATTTTGGTGACAAGGGCTACTTTAAACACACTTGGAAACTATAAATTGCTAGTCAGGTAAAGAGTGTCAAAGATAACATTCCATAAAAGAGCCTTGTATTCATCTGTACACCTCCATAGTATAATTTGACATACCATGATTACTTTTTACATATCTGCCCTGTATTCATCTGTACACCTCCATAATAGGAGTGGCTTAACATGATGATGCAACTATATTATACTTTGATTTTGTTAGCCTTAATGGTTTATAATATTCATCTTTTTCAAAAACAAAGATGAGATATTAATAAAATGGTAAACTATCATGCATTTGGTTTCTTTCTTATGAAACAAATAATGGATCTAATAACTTAAGTATAAAAATACTTAAACAAACGAGTAGGTACTTATTCGAAAATAAGTTTACCAAACTGACCTAATACAGAGGATTTTCTCATTATGATAGTTGTATAATTAATCTTTAGAATTAAAATTACTAAAGTATCTCATATAAAAATTACTGTGTTATGATATTAGTTATGATCTATTCTATTTAGGGTAGCTTAATTAGTAGTACATGGATATAATATGAACTATATAGAGATATTTGGTGAATTTAATAAATGATTAGTCACTTCAAAGTAATTAAGGAGAATGCTTTATTATCTTTTATTAGTAATGATTTGAGATTTTTCTAATAAGAGTGAATTGAGAATTTTATTTTTAAATATTATTATAAATGACCAATTAGAAGAATGAACACAATTTCTCTACTATTCAATGGCTCGAAGAGGGGGATAGAAATTCCAAATTCTCCATAGTTTCATACTTTTAAGAATAAACAACACTAAGACTACCTCTTTGACTTATCATAATATGGATTTAATTTGGAAGCACTGAGAGATCATGAATAAGGTGATGACTTACTTCCAAGGCATATTAGGTACTTATACTAATTATTTTTCATCTATGCAGGTACTCAAATCTTCATTCCTAATTCTATAGTAAGGAGCAATCTGATGTTCTCCAAAAACCTTACAACTCTATTGACATTTAGAAAGCCCTATTCTCCTTAAATCTAAATAAGGCTTCATAAATTGGTGGTTTAAATGCATTTTTTAGGATTCTTGGCACCTAGTATAAGGGTAAGTCTCTAAATGCATATTGGATTTATTCTCCAATATAAAAATGCTACAGGAAGTTATTAACACTTTCAATAGTGTCATTCCTGAGATCCCTAATCCTTCCTCTTTGAATGAATTCATGTCTATTTCTAGCTACAATATTATCTAAAAAATCATCTCCAAATATTGTCAATAGGTTGAAAGGGTGTTGAGTTTCATTATCAATCCAAGTTAGAACGTCTTTATATAAGGTAAGAAATTAGAGGAAGAAATTTGAGGAAACATACTTCTGGCATATGAAATATTCAGGAATTATCACAAAAAAAGTACCCCCAAAAGTTGTGCAATAAAGATTAATTTCTACAAAACTTTTGACTTCATCTATTAGAACTTCATTATTCATACATTGGAAGCCTTTGGCATTCCATTGCAATTTATAATTTAGATAGAATAGTGCATAACAACTACATCTTACAACATCACAAGATTTAAAGAGTCACTACCATTATTGATGGAAAGTCCATTTGTACCATTCATGGAATAAAGATTCCCTAAGTTGTTGCCAATGCATCAGAGAATTAAGTGTGTAAATTATGAATGATAATTTGTACCCTAATCATATAAATCAACTTCTGAGTGAGGCAATGACTATGGACTTATTTTCTTTGAATTATTATGAGGTTCCCTTCTCTTCAACTATTATAGATGACACTCCCAAAAGTGATTTTATAAATTAGATGTTCACCTTTATAAAAGTTTCCATTATGACTAATATAATCAACAACTTTTGACTAGACCATTTGATGTATGGATAAATTATAAAGTTGTTTAACTTATGCCATATAACTTTAGAATATGAATGCTGGGAAAACGAGATGGTTCTTGGATTCATCTTATTATTTGCAACATATAATAACCAGAAGCAATAGGAGCTATTCTTATCTTATCCAATATGGTTAATCTGTTATTGATAAGTAGTTAAAGAATAAAAAAGACCTTAGAGAGTGACTGACCAAACCACACAATTTTCTCTATTAAACTTTGGAGCCTTGAGGTAATATTAATTTCTTACAAGAGCTATCAGAGAATGTATTTGAAGTATGTCTGTTATAAGTGATTCGATCCTCCCCAAGGCAATCAAGGGAATAAGAGAGCTTTTGAATCGATGAATTTGCTCTACTACTTATATTCTAGGCATTGACATTTAGGACCTCTTTGATAATTGCATTTCTTGAGAAAATTGCTTTAAGATCAGGGAGCACATATGTGTTATTAAGACACCCTATATTGCTCCAATGATCAAACTAAAAGTCGGTTGAGTTACTATCATAAATTTTGTTTTGAATTCCATTCAAATTTTGTTTTGAATATGTACATTATCCAAGAGGTGTTGGTTCTTGGACTAAGTTGTTTGCTACTTAAATTACTTATTTATTTATCTTTATTTATTTTATGAAATGAATGATAGATAATTATTATAGATATAGTTCGGTTAAATCTAGTATAGTTTTGATATTTTATGAAAGATTCCTAGAGACTTGTACTTAGGGTCTATTTCATTTTATTTTTTATTTTAAAATTTCAAATTCAATAAAAAGATATATTTGCTAGACTTTCTAGTTACTGTTTTTGTTTCTTATATGGTAATAATCTAATTTTTACTAACCAAATATTTACTATTTAATTATTTAATATTGATTATAATTAATTTAAAATATTTAATTTAAAAATAAAAATATGTTGAGGTTGATAATTAATTAAAAATATATTTAAATTTTAAATATCTTATAATACTTAATTTTAAATTTTTAAAGAAATTATTTATGAAACAATTTATATTCACAAATAAATATTGTTTTATTAATAAATTTTTAAAAATTATTGCTTATTTAATTATTTATTTCAATATAATATAATGAATATTTACTAAAAATATTTTATTATATTAAAATAAATTTATTACTTAAAATTTTATTTATCTATAAAATTTATTTAATGTTTAATTATTATCAATAATAAAAATGTAATTATATTAGCGTTAACAATAAAAAAAATAAAAAAAATCAAAATGAGAAATTAGAATCAAAATAATAAACTAAAAATATAAATAAAAGCAAATGATTCTCTAATTTCAATAATAAAAAAATTTTAGACTTTAATTAAAGAGGATGCAATTATAGTAGAATGTCAATTTGTCAAATAAAAAGAAGAAAAGGTTATATCTATATAAAAAAAATAAACGTGTGTAGGAACAAAAAAAATTGCCCATATAAATTGAACTATTGATAAATAATTATCAATAATACTATTACAATTTAACATAGACATATAAGTAAGTTAGATAAAATTTAGAAGTATTTAATTTAAATATTGTTATGTTCTCTTGAGATGATTTTTTAAGTACCAATCATAATTTACTTATTGGAAGTTTAATCATTTTTTATAACAAATGAGATAATAACAAATCGTCATTCCAAAATAGAGAACATATGAGTTTAGGATTAACATGATCAAGCGGATAAATTTTGCCAAAAAGTCTAATTTCCCCTAATGTTTGACAAAAAGTCTAAAATGACCTTTATTGTTATCTCTGATATCATTATACCTCTTTTGCACTTCCAAAATGGAGTAATGTGCCCCAAAATTGCTAAATTCATCAACCTAATGTTTCGTCTTTTTTAAAATTTTCCACTTAGGCATGCCACGTAAGACCATCTACCAACATGGCACTTGATGTGTATTTAAATAATAAATTTATCTTAATATTAATCAATAAAATGTTTATTATTTACATATAATTAACATTATGAAAATTGTTTTAATTTACCCCAAAACCTAATTGAATCATTAATCTGTCTGAATCTCTATTCTTTATTAACCTAATTTGGTCTTCTATCATTCTCAAGTTTTCTTTCATCATTCTCCGATGGTTCTCTAGTCATCCTTCATCGTTCTCTAGTCATTCTTCATCATTCTCTAGTCGAAAGAGTCAAGGTTTTATCATTTTCTTGCATTCTCTATCATTCTCCATTTAGTCCATACGAGGTTTCATCATTCTCTAGTTGCTCCATATGTGGTTCCATCATTCTCAAATCACTCCATTCATAGTTAGTTTTATGTCATTATTCAATCAATCCATTCATATAAGCATTCTCCATTCCAAATATGAGGCTTCATTCCTCAGGTTGCATATATATATATATATATATTCTGTAGTGTTTAGCAAAAATGAATAAATAATTATTTTTTTATATATTGTCGAATTTATTATATGTACAGTCGAAGATAGTGGATTTGTGATGGTCCCCAGGAGACAATGGATTTGTGGTGGTCTCTTTTGCTTTTGAATTGTTAATTAAAGGTAAGTGGCCCGATATATATAAAGTTTTGTCTTTCTATCATATTTATATAAATAAATGTTGTCTTTCTGTCATATCTATATATATTAATGTTATCTTTCTATCATATTTATGTAAATTAATGTCTTTCCATTATTTTTGAATTTTTTTATCAATATAAGAATCAACAATAGTTAGTATGAGTAAGGTTGTATGACTTTTAATAGAAAAGTTCAGAATGTATAGTATTGCCTTAAGACTGTATACTATTACATTAAGAATGCATAGTAATGAATAGTAAGAGTTTTTATTGAGAATATATCATATTGCCTTAGCTTTCCCTAAAAGAAGTAATTATTTTATAGTTATTTATACTCAGGATAGAGTAATGGAAGTACCTGGTGTTACCATCTCCTTTAAATTCAATTTCATTCATCTGCTCCTCCTTTTTCAGTCTTTTAACAACTCCTTCACACGCTTCTTTGTCTTTAATTGTTCAAGTCAAACTAAATGATGCTGTAAGTTAACACTTTCATTCATCAATATGTGAATAATATGAACAACCTTGCTTATGAATTGGTCATTATATCAACAAAAGACTTTTCAACTATGAACTTTGCAATAATCACCATGATAAACATTCATTTACATATATATTCAATTTATGTTTCCAAAATTTTAAATCTTAGAAAAATACTTATACTAAATAGATATTTTAGGAACCAATAAAACTTGTGTCCAAGATTTTTATCACTTCATGAAGTCTTTAAACATATGTTAAATCTATACAAATATTAAATACCAATAACAAAATTATTATCAGTTGAGGACCCGTACTATGCCTCCAAGTCTTACTGCTATATGTTTATGCATAGGTAATGACATAAACTTAGTTTGGAGAGTGTTTTTATTTGTCGAAGGAAAATAATAGTTGGTGTCTACACTAAATGTACAAAATTAGTGACGACATAATCTATGTAATAACAAGAAGTTATAGATGAGAACAACAAAATCTTGATCTAGTTTTGTTTCCATTTTCGAGGAAGAAAAACAAATAAAAAGGAATTTGATTTTTTTGGTTCCTCAATCTCATATGTAAAGAATGCATAAAAACAGGTTCATAGAGTTTTGATGAATTACAAATTGGATCAGAATAAATAATTATTAGTGAAGAAAAAATTGATTTGGAACTTTTATCACTGTTGGGAAACATAGAAAATAGAGATAAAAAGATTTAATTGTTTAGTTATTTAATGAAATTGCAAATTTTTTTTCTATTTAAGTATTTTAAATAATAATAATTGACACCATTTCAATTTTGTTGTACTTTTGAATTATGGTTGTTCTTTTATCATTTGATCTTGACTTATATATCTATATATAAATCTTTTTTATTATTTATATTAGTTATGTGCATATGCTTT
Organism: Erythroxylum echinodendron; assembly: GCA_027575705.1. Taxonomy (NCBI): domain Eukaryota; kingdom Viridiplantae; phylum Streptophyta; class Magnoliopsida; order Malpighiales; family Erythroxylaceae; genus Erythroxylum; species Erythroxylum echinodendron. The sequence continues at coordinate 22,349 of JANZXR010281459.1, read as the reverse complement.
GTCCATAATGCTTCATTTACACCCTATATCTTAATTTATGAATATTAATGCAATTTAGAAATATTATTTACTATGTTTTATATTATATATTGTCTTCTTTTAATTGGAACTTTTGTTTATTTTTATATTTATCAACTGAAAAATTCAACAATTACAAATATGTATATTATTTACGCTTTATATTTTACCTTTGCTGCAGTATAATTATGACCATTTTGTAATTTATCTTCATAGGATGGAATTAAATTGAAGAGCTAGTATAAGGATATTTCATGGTGGACATTTTACTTAAGAGAGTATATTGAAGTATGTTGTTAAGCCTCCAAACATTTTTGACAATGTTGACATAGATTATGTGAGTATGAGAGAGGTATATGAAATGGGCGCTATTTTAGAATGTACAAATATCATTAGTGCATGACATTTGATTGAGAGAAGGAGATGGAAGAAGGTTTAAGGAGGTTATAATTAAACCATGATGAAATTGATTTGATTAAATTTTTAGAGTATATGGTATGGCTGATGTTTGTTTAGAGCCTATAGATGAACCGACACCATGCTTTACCATTGTTAATATGACATGATAACTGGCATAAAAATGAGATGGTTATAGAATTGAGAGGTGATAGTAAAGTGGATATGGGTTTTGATTTTGGTGTAGGAGTTGATTTAGGCTGTGAGAGTAGTGTATGAGATTGCTTATAGATGAACACTATGCTCACCATTTTTAATGTGGCATGATAATTGGCATAAAAATGAGATGGTTGTGTAATTGAGAGGTGATATTAAAGTGTATATGGGTATTGATTTTGGTGTAGGAGTTGATTTGGGCTATGAAAGTGGTGTAAGAGTTAATTTGAGAAGTCATAATGACGTTGGAGTGGATATGTAAGATAGTGATGATGTTGATTTTGATATGGGTGCCTAAGATGGAGTTAATTAAATGGTTTCATAGGAAATGACTTGGGTGAGTAAGATTTAGGCGGTTCAGGTTGTAAGGGTTTGGATGGTAAAGATCTAAAAGGTGGTGAGGATTTGGGTGGTCAAGATTTGGTTGATTTGGGTGTTGAAGAAGGAGGTGAATCTAACTCAAATTTCAACATTAGTGTTGATGCATATCATGACATAATGTATATTGACTCTTTTAATCCTAGGGATTTCTTGGCTAGTAATGAATATTCAGTGATGAAGAATCAAATGCTGCTTTGAGGCAACCTAGTGAAAGTAATAGAGATGTTCCTAAAGTTATTGTAAGTAAATGAATGTTTAGGATGGCTTTTGATAATGCTAAACACTTCAAAGAAGAGTTTGATAATTATACAATAGCAATAAGATTTTTAACTTGATTTTAAGAGGAATGAAGAAAAAAGGATATGGTTGAACCGATGGATGTCCATTTAGGTTGTATTCTTTATTTGATAGAAAAGATAAATGTTTAAAGCTAAAAAAATTGCAATCCAGTGCATACATGCAATCTAAAAAACAAGCTAAGACCGGTTGCATCTGACTTTATCATAAGACACTTCAAAGGATCCTAAGTAAGTCAAACATTAAAATTAAGAAAATGGTTGAAGAATATAAAGAAAAATTGAATTTTTTTTGTTAATAATAGCATGTGTAAGTATGCAAGGAAGAAGGTACTTAAAGCAAAAGCAAAAGAGCAACATCAAAAATACATGAAACTTTGTAATTATATTTTTTCAAAAATAACTTTATGGTTATATTTTTAAATTAAAAGAAATCAATCCAGATTATTCGGTAGAGCCTTAACTTAGAAAGGATAAAGGTAAATTGTTATTCAAAGGAATGTATGTATGTTTTAATGTAATGAAGAAGGAGTGAAAGAAGTTTCAACTAGTTATTGGTATGGATGGATAATTTCTGAAAATAAAGTACTAAGGATGGCTTTTAAGTCCCATAGGATTTGATGGAAATTGAGGCATTTATCCGATTGCATAGGTAGTACTTAAAGTAGAGAAAACTTAGACATAAACATAGTTTATAGAGCATTTAGCCAATGAATTAAAGCTTAGTGATGTTGAAGGAATAACTATGATTTTTTATATGAAAAAGGTAATTCATCCAAATTAAATTATTTGTTACATGCCTCTATGTCTATAAATGTCTTTAACTAGTTTTTATTAATATTTAGGGACATATATAAGCCAAAAATGATGTATTGCCTTCTTCTACATATAGGATGTGTGCAATGCATATATATAACAAATAGTTAGGGACATAGAAGGGAAAGGATATGAGGAAAACATTCTAGTATTGTGCTTGAGCAGCGTTCCCTTAAGAATTTGATTAAAAGTTGATCAAATTAAACCATATTGCACTAGGATTTGTACAAGACTTTCTTGAATATCTGAAGGAAATATGAAGTAGGACTTTCCAATGCATTGAGTCTAAATGTCCAATTATGGACAACAACATGAGCGAGACACTCAACTCTTGGATTTTGGTGGCCAAGGATTACCCTATCATTAGCATGTTAGAGACTATTAGAACCATATTAAGAAAAAGACACTTAAACTTTAAAGTGAAAGCTAAAAGATGGAAGGGGGACATAGCACCTGAGATGAAAAAATTAAATAAGAATAAAAAGGATGCAATAAAATGGAAAGTTATTAGGAATGGGAATCAGAATTATGAAGTGACTAATAGAGATGACACATATTTTGTCGAATTAGGGAAAGAGCAGGCTTGTAGTTATAAGATATGATAACTCTATATATATCCTTGTAATTATACAATTAGTTCCATTTTCCATGCCAAACAACAACCAGAGGTGTATATGGATGATTGCTATCATAAAGGAAGGTTCCTTGAAGTTAATGAGAATGTCTTGCAATAAATTAGAGGGAAAAAATTTTGGCCACCAAATACTCACGAGGAGATACATCCACTTTTAGAAAAAGTTATTCCTTGTAGGCCTAAAAAGAATGGGCAAAATGATAAAGATGAACTAAAGTAAGTAAAGCATCCTCAAAAGGTTACCATAAAAGGGGAAATTCCAAATGTATGGAAAATGTAACAAAACTGGCCATAATAAGAAAAACTATAAATTTGGTACATTTCCTTCCAATAAAGATGGAGCTGAGGTTTGTTATTTAATTATAATTTGTAATTTATATTTATATTGGTAACTACTGATTGATATGTAAACATTGGACAATCATTTAAGCATAGCGAACTAAAAATAACAACAATATCTACTAGGCAGACTTCTGAAGTCAATGGATATAAGGTTTGTAGACAATCTTTTGAAGTTGGTGGAGCTAAAGTTAGTATAACAGAATTGTTAGTAATCATATATTATTATTCATTGATATTATCCTTCTTGTATTTATTAGTTTAATAAATCATTTATTTTTTAACCTTGTTTGTAACAGTCATATATGGCTCCACCTCCACCACTGAGATAAAGAAAAAAATTGAATAAATTAATACTAACACATTTTATCCATCATTTCAACTAAGGGTTTTAAGATAGAAAGGAGCCCTAAGTATCACATCATGAAAATTATAAGAGCAAGTTTCCAAAAAAAGAGTTGTTAGTAATTCAATCCAACTTCCAACATTCAAATTGGAAGTTAAAAATGTATGAATGAAAAATAGTTGTGCATGAGTTAACTGTAAAGGTTTTTGGTTGGATTTATTATGTTTTGGGTGCAGAATGGTCAATTTTATATGTAATCCTAGTTGGATACGTTTCTAGGTTGTAAAGAGCTCTGTTGGGTAATTATGTTTTAGGAAAATTTTGGTTAAATCCATTATAGGTTACAATTACAACATTATACTATATGAATATCCACTTTTTGGGTTTATGAATGTCAAATTTATACGGTTATAGGTTTATGAATGTTAAAGTTACAAGGTTACAGGTTTATACTTGTCAAATGGAACTTTGTATATGAAATTTTTACGATTACCTTTTTAAACATATTGTCACAATTTGAACTTCATTTCGAATATAATTATGAATGTACGTACATATGAATGGAGTAACTAAAATAAATTATCTAATATTCATATTATCATGTACAATATAAGTACTTCTCATATAACTACATTCATATCAAAAATTTTAGCCCCATCATTTTAATACTAAGAAACATATAAGAACATTTGTTAATTATGTCGGACAAACCACACTTTCTAAATCTAAACAACACTTATGTACTATATTAGAATGATTATGAAACGAGAGATCATCCTATTTCTAGTGCCCCTTTGCTGGAAGCATATGGAGGAAAATTAAGGGGAAGTGACATTAGAGCTCAGATGGGATTCTACTTACTGTCATCTTAGATAACCTAAGAACCCTAAGAACTAACCCTCAAGGGGATAGTTTGGTTTATATCATCTCACTGGCTTTTATCCTAGAGGAGATATAGAAAGAGAAACTTGCAAAGTTTTCAAAGGAAGAACACGGTCTCAGCTAGAGGTATTAAATTCTCTAATAATGAAAATTAAAGATTTGGTCTTTATTTCTAATATACTACCTAAGTGTAGTGACCATATAGTTAGAGCATGGAATCTGGGCTAAATCTTACACATGCAACACTCATAAGGTAAAGAGGAAGTATGTGGAATGGGTAAAGTGATTACTTATTGAAAGTCACCATTGTTGTTACAAGTTATTCCCTTATTGCTTGGTATCTTCGTCTTCCTCCTTAGACGGATAAGAGGCTTCTTGAGGTCCAAAATCCCTACTTACATTGATCAGTGTTTGTAGATAAAGAAAGTACTGGATCTGCTTAGATTGATCATCCTTACCTTGGTCTCTCTGTTGAAGATGCTGGTATCCCAAATTGCCCTAATTTGGATCCTTCTTGAGATCCTTTTTGTGACAGCTAGAAACCATTTCCACTTTTATCACTCAACACTTCAAGTGGTTGTCGTATTGTAATCTCTTTGTTAACCTTGCAAATTTCCTTCTACTATGTCATTTGAGTCTTTTTGTTTATTCATAGAGCGTCGTCGCTTTATTTTGATTGTGTCTCCTAATAATGTCTTCTTTAGTTATAGGAGAGTTTTACTACTCTCCATTTGTTGTATTCCTTTTTAATCCTTTAATAAATTTTTTAATTTCTCAAAAAAAGAAACATATAAGAACGAAGCATATCACCATGGAAACAATAATAATATATTTCATTAATATCTTCTTCAAACCCTTGTTCTCATTTATTCAATTCTTACTACATTTGTTTTACTTTTTCATCTTACTCAATTTGTTCCTTTTGTTCCTCCTTATTTGGTCTTCTAACAACTTCGTTACACATCTCATCTTCAATTAGAACTTTATAACTTAAAGCTAATTGACACTTTAACGTAGCATTATCATTCAGCAATCTTTAAATAACATCAATAGCCCTATCTAGAAAGGGTTTGCCATGCCAACTAAAGAACTTACGATTACCAACCTTATAAGCATCACCAAAATAAATTTTCATTAGGACATTTATTATATATCATAACAAACAATTACTACTAACTGAATATTTTGGGCATGCATAAAACCTACGACTATGATTTTTTTTACTCCATGAAGTCCTTAAACAAATATTAAATATACATAACTATTGAAATCTAGCTAAAAACCATTGTTAGTTTAAAACTTAAAAAATGACGTCTTTAACTTGGAGTGTTCCATTATTTTAGCATATTCCATAACATAACCAAAGAACAATAACAAACTAACCATCTATTAATAAAATGGAAATACCATCAATTACCAACAAATGAACCTATGCTCCTTTGGATACATAATAAATGCCCTTTCTCTATACAAAAGGTTATATGACAAACAAGTGCCTAAAATAATGTCCACAAAGAATCAAAACTTGAAGATGATAGTCCATGCATTTTAAATAAAAGCTAAGACATACTATAGTGAGAGCATTGTAAGCTTGTAATGAAATGTTGATTGTTTTGGCTATCATCCTAATATAAACTCCAACCAAAATACATGCACAAGAGAATGTCACTCTAAGAGTTTTATCTTTTTGATATTAATCACAATAATATGGCTACTAAAACCTAAGGACTAATGGAGATACTCATCATCAATTAAACTTAGAAATGAAGTATTCTACTTATGATCTCTCTAAATGGCATGCACAATAAAGTAATCCTGGTAGAAAATCTACAAAATCCTATTAGACTAAGTCTTTTTCCATACTTCAAGCATATAAGCCATGTAATGGTATAAGGAGATAACAAACGCAAGATCATGATCAAGATTAGCGAGAAGTAAAATAAATTTAGGTAATAATAATAGTAAAATGTGAAACACAAGGATTTACGTGGTTCATGCAAGTTGGGCTACATTTGCGGATGATAATTAGCAAAAAATTTACTATAATGGAGAAGAGCACAAAAGATCCTTTACGGACCTAAGCACAATGAGGATATAAATTTTTGTGTGTAATCTCATAAAATAAAACTCTCTCCTAAATTAAAATTAAATACAAATTTGAGCTAATATTGGTGAAAATAAACTCTCAAATATTTTCTAAGTGTCTAGACTTTGCATGCATAAAAACAAAGGGGCTCAAGATGTATTTATAATACTCAAATTCTGTCACCTTTGCCTTGCATCATAAACCAATTTGTCTACAAAATCAGCTGCCAAAAGTATTGCATATGATTTGAGCATTTAATGTTTAGCTTAAAAAGTTTGAGTTTAGATTCCTTGGCAAATAAATCAACATTTATAGCCACATATTTATTAATTTAGTTTGATGTGGAAGAATTTTGGCCACTAACTCAATAATCTCCACCTTGACTCACATTCGAGGAGTTACTCATCGTCATATAAAATCCCGAAGGGTAATGAGATGCTGCAAACACCGATTAAGTCCAAGCAATGCTCAAACAGCAATAAGTAATGGCTTGGTCAACATATATGTAGCATTGTCAGATATGCTTAGTTTTGGTATGATAGACATCATTCCTGGTAAGAGGAATAACACTCTGACTATCTGAAAACACAATAGTAATATCCTGTGTGACACCAAGCTTGATAATAAGACCACGTAACCATATAGCCTCCTTTACACCTTTTGTAGTACAATGTACTCTGCCTCTGTAGTAGAAAAAGCCACTATAGATTGCAGTGATGCTTTCCAACTAATAGCACCGGAACACAAAGTAAAGATGTAACCTGAGAGAGACCTCCATCTATTGAGGTCACAACTACAATCAAATTCCTAAAAATTGACAATACTATTAAATGTTGCCTTGTTTTTATTAAACACTAAGCCAAGATTAAAAGAACCATTCAAATATCGAAGGATCCATTTGACATCATCCTAATGAACCTTGCCAAGACTGTGCATAAAATCACTCACTATGCTAACTGTGTATGTCAGATCAAGTCTAGTGTAAACCATGGCATACATGAGACTACCAGCAGCATAGAATATAGAACGTTGGACATACATTCTATTTCTTCCTCTACGTTCGGACAGAGATCAAATGAAAGATTGAAATGAGTAGCAAGAGGCATCGAGATAGGCTTATAAGAGCCCATGTTAAAATATCAAGAATTTTCTGGAAGTAGTTCTTTTGAGACAAAAACAACTTCCCAACCTTTCGATCCCTTTGTACCTCTATGCTGAGAATCTTTTTTGCCACACCAAGGCCTGTAATTTCAAACTCCTTACTGAGTTGAGATTTTAAATTACCAATCAAAGACTTGTCATAAGCAGCAATGAGTCTGTCATCGAAATATAGCAGTAAGTAAATGAAGGACCCATTTATATATTGTCGAAAATAGATGCAATTGTCATATTGGCATTTGATAAAGGCTTGCTCGTTCATAAAGGTATCAAACCTTTTGTACTACTCTCTTGGAGATTGCTTAAGCCTATATAGAGATTTTTTCAAATGATAAACACGATGCCCCTTACCAGGAACACAAGACCCTTGGGGTGCTTTATGTAGATCTCTTCCTCGAGTTCTCAATGTAGAAAAGCAGTTTTCATATCAAGTTGCTCTAAATTCAAATCAAACAGAGAAACAAAAGCAAGAAGCACATGAATGGAGGTGTGAAAAATAACAGGAGAGAAAATTTCATTAAAACTAATACCTTCCTTTTATTCAAAACCACGAATGACCAAATGTGCTTTCCACCTTGCTTTTTTAACCGCAGGATGGCATCTTTATTCTTGTAAATCCATTTACAACTCAAAGGTTGCTTGCCTTTAGGAAGCCTCCATAAATACCCAGTATCGTTCTTATGGAGACTTTCAATTTCGTCATTCATTGTCACTAGTCACTTAGATGAATTAGCACAAGAAATAGCTTTAAAATAAAAAAAATTCATTACCTTTAGGAATTTCTTATGTAATTGAGAGTGTATAAGCAACCAAATGGACATCATCATCATTGTATATAGCAAGCTTCTGAATAATTCTCCTTAGATAATCTGTGGTGATAGAATGCTCTTATTAGGGTGAAATGAGAGTAGTGATACTAGAGACATGATGAATGTCATCAACATTGCTAGACTGAGTAGCGAACTAACTAAGAGCATTGACATTAGGAGGAGGCAACGATCTCACCTCTAACTCCACCTTCTCACTAGTATCCTTCTAACCACTTGTACTAATAGAAGAACCAGAATCTTTTCTAGAAGAAATATTGCATTTGCATTAAATGTCACATCTCTGCTAAGAATGACTTTGCATGACTCAAGATTAGTTCACCATAAATGATATCCTTTGGATTTAGAAGCATAACCAAGAATGTGCACTTTTTAGCTCTTGGTGCTAGTTTGCCATCATTAACATTTGCATATACAGAACATCCAACAACTCTTAAATTAGAGTAGTCAATAGGATTACCTTACCAAACTTCCTCTGAAATTATAAAATTAAGAGATGAATGTGGGGAGCAATTGGCCAAATGACATGTTGTAGAAACGACTTCATACCAAAGATCAAGTTAATGTTATAACCTACCATTAGAGAGCATACAATGACCTCTTTTATGTAGAGTCCTATTCATTCATTCTATAACACCGTTCTGCTGAAGCTTGCCAATTAATGTCTTATGAATAGTAATTCTAACTTGAGTGCAGAATTCATTGAAATCTATTTCACATAACTATAATCTATTATCTGTTATAAGCTTCTTCACTTTCTTCCCAGTTTGGTTCTCAACAAGGGTTTTATACTTCTTAAAAGTAGAAAAAGTTTCATTTTATACCTTAAGAAATTAACCCAAACATTGCAAGAGAAGTCATCAATCAAGGTCATCATATAACATTTCCCTCTAATAGAGTGAACTTTAGAAGGTCTCAAAGATCTAAATGAATATAATTAAGGACACCTTTTGTACAATGTGTATAAGTGGAAAAGCTAGCCTTTTTCTACTTACCAAAAACACAATCCTCACAGAATTCCAATTTACCTGTACTAACACCAAAATGACCTCTCTTGCTCAACAAATTCATACCTTTCTCACTCATATGGCCTAGGCACATATGCCATAGATGAGTGAGAACACTATCAGACAATGAAAATGTGGACACAGCGGCTAAAGTTGTGACAGTTGAACCATACAAGATATAAAGTCTACTAAGCATATTACCTTTCATAATGACCAGGGCACCTTTAAATACCTTCAAAACTACACCTTCAGCTAAATACATACACTTAAATGACTCAAGGGTGCCTAAGGAAATCTGGTTACATTTCAAATCAGGAATATGACGCACATTAGCTAATGTCCTAATAAAACAATCGTGGGTCTTAATCTGTGCATTACCCATTTTACCAACCTTGCACTAGACATCATTTCCCTTCAAGGCAACTCCACGGTCAACAAGTTCATATGTAGACAACAAGTCTTTTTGAGAAGACATGTGGCAGGTACAACTAGAATCTAAAATCCACTCGGTGGTAATCCTCTTTTTAGTTGAGATAACTGATAATATATCACCATCAGACTCAATGTTAGTAACACCGACTTCAGCTGTGGGCTTTTAAGGTTGCTTTCCTTTTTCATCTCTCTCCTTTTTATTTTTCAATTTACAACATTCGAAAATATGGTGCCCAATTTTTTTGCAACAATGACAGATCTTGGAATTACGTCTTCTAGATTTTGACCTAGATTTATTTTTACTTGTACTCCCTTTTTCAACAGTTTTACTCCTAATAGAAAAGCGTTTAGCTTTATCACCTGAATGAGCTTTATCATCTGAATAAAGGTCAAATTTTTCCTTAGAAAACAAGTTAGACTCCTTAAAAGATAACGTATCATTATTTCCATATATCTCCATGAAATGTTTATAGGTAGATGGTAATGAGACAACCAATAAAACAGCCTTCTCCTTGTCATCAACTATAACATCTAAGTTTTCTAGGTCAATAATAATTAAATTGAACTCATCAAGATGAGATGGAATAGGAGTATCTTCAACCATACAGCATCTGTACAAACGCTCTTTGAGACGGAGTTTGCCCGCAATACTCTTGATCATATACAGGGACTTAAGCTTCAACCAAAGTTCTGTAGCAATGGTTTTATAGACCACCTCATGAAGCACCTCCTTAGAGAGACAGAGTTGGATTGTTGAAAGCTCTTTTTCATCTAACTCCTCCCATTGCTCATCGATCATCGAATCTAGTTTCTTTGATTTGCTGTCTAGAGCCTTCTTTAATTCGTTCTAGGTGAGAACAACCTTCATCTGGACTCTCTAAATGAAAAAACTAATCTTGCTTTCAAACTTCTTGATATCAAATTTTGTAATGTTAGACATGTTAAACCGAAGCTCAGATACCACTTGTAATGGTATAAGGCGATAGCGAAAGCAAGATCGAGATCAAGATGAGCAAGAAGTAAAATAAATTTGGGCAAGAATAGTAGTAAAATGTGAAACATAAGGATTTATGTGGTTCACCTAAGTTGAGCTATGTACACGGATGATGATGAGAAAAAATTTGACTATAACGGACAGGAGTACAAAAAACCTTCTAGGGACCTAAGCACAATGAGGATATAAATTTTGGTGTATAATCTCACAAAATAAAACTCTCTCTTAAAATAAAAGTGAATACAAATTTTAGCTAATATTTGTGAAAATAAACTGTCAAATTTTTGCTAAGTGTCTCGTCTTTGCATGTATAAAAATAATGGGGCTTAAGATGTATTTATAATGCTCAAACTATGCCACCTTTGCCTTGCGCCATAAGCTAATATGTCTACAAAGTCAAGTGCCAAAAGTATTGCATATGATTTGGGCATGCTTGGCTTGAAAATTGACTTTAGATTCCTTAGCAAATAAGTCAACGTTTGTAGCCACAAATTTATTAATTTAGGTTGATGTGGAAGAATTTGGGTCACTAACACAATAATATATATATATATATATATACATATATATATATATATATGTATATATGTATGTATGTATGTATGTATGTATGTATGACACAGTAGAAAGCTTTAACTAGTTATAACAATAGTATATACTACTATGAATTAGGAACACCATTAGGAACCAACACGAAACAACAACAAAAAAAAGAACTTTAACAGCGCTAACAAAAGCTTGAAAATTAGAAAGACCAACAATGACCAACATGAAAAAGAAAAAAGAAAAATAGCAAACTCAGTAGAAACTTGAAAATTAACAATTCCACTACATTGACGAAACTCCCTTTCATCGACTGAAGAAGGATGAAAACTTGATTCGTGCAATTAGAAAACAATGAAGAATAATGGAAAACAATAGGGAAGCTAACCATGGTAACAAAGAAAAGAGAAACTCCTCGAACACGAGAGATATAATTTGAGAAAAATTAAAAAATTTTAATTTTAATTTTATGTAAATAATCAACTTTTTATTAAATAATTTTAAGATAAAAATTGTTAGTTAGATACAAATGTTGACAACTGATTTAATGTGACATGCTTAGGTAAAATTTTTTGACAAAAATATATAGTTAAATTGACAGATTTAGTAATTTTAGAACAAATTGTCCCACTTTAAAAACATGAAGCCATATAATCTTAAACTTTTTGTCAAATATTCCTGGATATGACGTCTTAAGAAAAGATATCGGATTCGTGGTACCTTAACTGCCAATATGGTGCCTTCCTGTCATGGCATTGAATGACAATGACAAACATTCAAAAGACACAGAGTTTAGTGGCTCAACGCTTTGCAGAATTGATGACATAACCAATATCCCCAATCCGGTCATCCGGTGACGGGACATTCACCGTTTATTCAATTTTCACAATACTGAAAACAATAACTTACCACAAAAGGAGAGGGGGAGGGAGAGAGAGAACAATGTGTAATTCTGTAGCCACAAAAAAATGAATCCAAAACTTTTTTGAGATATTATGAACCAATATAGAGACTCAGTCCCAGAATCATGTCAAAAATTTTGAATGCAATTCCTCCACTCATATACACCAAGGCCTTAGTGTAGTGATTATTAAACGAATTTGATTAAACTGGAGCAAAACTTCTGGTTTGAAAACCAAATGATGTTAAAATACAGAACACACAGGCTGCGGCAGTTGTGTGCCAATGTGAAGCAAGCTGGGTTCAATAATTAAATGCGACTAGAATCCCTTCCAAAAATAAAACGCCTTAGCCAGTCTGATACCACCAGTGCCCTTGTGCGCCAGCTCACTTGCTTGCTGAATCACAAGAAATCAGAACAAGAAAAGAGTGAGTCCCCAGTTAAATTTGCAGAGTTTAAAGTAGGTTATAGAGACATTAACCTTGCATATACGGAATACCAAAGCCATTGAGAGCTGTGACCAATCGAAACCCAATCACCAGGAAGTTCAGCTGCTGTTTGCTCTCCTCCTAGTGGAGCAAATTGCCCCAAATGCTTGTACCTGTAACGCAAATTACCATCATACGAAATAACAAGTGTCATCCTCAGATATAAATAGAATGGTGTCTCGCACTGAGAATCTAAGAACAAGCGTGGAGAGGTGAATATTTAAATGATTAAAGCATGTTAGTCATGTGGGAAGAACACGACTTTGAAATGTTTGCGTTGATGGACCAAAGCTAATCTTTCATCAATCATCCGTATTAGGATCAAATTTGGACAAAAATTAAAAACAGAATTACAACGACGGAGCTGAGATGGAGTATGTGGGAACCGTTGATCACTGGACTACAATACTGCTCCATAAAATCTCATCATCACATACCTAAAAGGATGAAATCTATGGCGACCCTCTGTCCTGAACCTCAGAGGACCTTCAGGATTCTTTTCAGCTTCTTCCATACGGTTGAAGCAATTAGCAAGGTAGGTGCCTTGCTGCGCTGCAACCTAAAGCAGGGAAGATATAACATGCTTAACTTATTCAAAGATGCCCTCAAAAAATATTTAGAATAATACGATAAAAGATAAATAGGACACCTGTGCTGTTGCAGGAAGATTCTTCATCTTAGAATCCACTTCAGAGAGAATCTTCTCAAACTCTTCAATGTCAATTTCAGAGGACTCCTTTCTATCATGCCCTCGGGCTTCCTTCAAGAGATCAATAATATTCCTCATTTTCTTGTTCTTTAAAAAAAGTTCGACCTGAGGGTATCTTTCACAGACGTCATCAATGACCTCTTGAAACTTTTTAACAGTTAGCGTTCCAGAGTTGTCCTTGTCCGCCTTCCTAAATATCGCAGCAATATCTTCCTACAAACAGTAGCCACATTCAGAGAGGAAAAGACTGTATCAGGAGACCCAATATCAAAGAAGAAAATGTTGCTTTGCATTGGCTGAAATTGTTCTAAGCTTGCCGGTTTTGAAAAATACACCTATATACAGAACTTACCAATTAGAATAAGAGGGACATACAGAAATAGCAAGCTTACTGAGCAAAATGAGATAGTAATAATTCTTAATAGCAATGGAAATCTAAGAAACAATTGATAGAGAAAAATGCATAATTTGAAAATAGGTACCATGACCCGGCGCTGGTTGATTGTCGCACAATCTCCAAGTGCATAAACGTCACTGCAACCCTCAACACGCAGCCATTCATCGGTTGCCAAAGCACGCCTATTACTCTGTGTAGGAAAGGATAATTTCTTAAGTTGACAAGAAAAAGTCCAATAAATGAATATCTTCATCGGAATTAGGAAATTAGCATAAAGGAAAGAAACTGGAAATAGAAGACATAATTATATAGAAACAACAGACCTGACCAACTTGCTTCATAAAATCCCTTATGACGGGATTGGTTCCAATTCCAGTTGACCAAACAACCATGCCATATGGGACATTTGTGGTTTGCCCATTGCCTCTTACTTTAGTATAAATTTCTTTGTCGGATACTTTTACCACCATGTTCCCTAGTTTCACATCAATTCCATCTCTTTGGAACTTATTTTCTGCGAATTCTGTGATTCTTTTGTCAAACCTGCGTATTAATTAATTCTCACTAGCATAAGAAGCTCACATCAATAGAAGCTTTACGACACATCCAAGTAAAATCACATTTGAAAATTTTGATAACAATAGACCGCAGGCAATCGATCAACCACAAATTTGACCATTTATGACCATCACTCTCTACAGAATTGCATTTGCCTCTTAATGACATAATCTTGTGAAATCCATACATACTATTAGGCCAAAAGGGAAAGCCTGTGATGCTCAGAGTTTAATGCTTACATGTTCAATATGTGATCTGCTGCCTCCAGAAGTGTTATTTTCACGAAATCTTTAGCCTTGGGGTATAATTTGATTAAATCCTCATTCACAAAATCATGCAGCTCTGCAGCAAACTCGACACCTGTTGGGCCACCACCGACAACCACAAAGTGAAGAATCCGTTTCCTCTCTTCATCAGTCAAATTTGGTAGGCTTGCTTTCTCAAAGTTATCAATAACATGCCTGCGGATTGCTTGTGCATCTTCAACTTCCTGTATGAAAATATCTATGTTCTTCAAGATACTGGACGCATATGTATTTGAATTACACGATCCTAAAATCTAAATTAATAACGTCTATGGATATTTTGTGTGTCAACTTTCGTGTATGTCATTAGGTTGTTTTCTTTAGCACATAGAACTTTATAAGAGGAAGCAGTCACCTTCAAGAAATTGCAATGCTCCACAACACCAGGTGTATTGAATGTGTTAGGACGTGCTCCCATGGCTATAACAAGGTAGTCGTATTCCACAACGAATTCTTCTTTCCCATTCGAATTGGTGTTTTGAGTAGATCGACAGTAAACTTTCTTGCTCTCTGCATCAATTTGGTAACATTCAGCTTCCCAGAAACCAACGTCCATATTTTTCTGCAAAATGAGAAATAAAAGCAGGTTACTACATATATTTTAGAAAATACAAGAATCAGGCTTTGTAGAACATTGTAGTAATCAACTGTTTAGTCCTACGCTTCTCCTTACCTTCTTTACAATGTTGCGTATGGGTTCAACAATGCTGCGAGCTTCAATAGTACCGCTTGTGACACTCGGCAACAAGGGGGTGAAAGCAAAATAGTTTCGAGCGGATATAACCTGAACATCATAAGATGGGTTGTCCAGTTTCTTCAAGAAACTGGTCCCTGCCCATCCAGTTCCTAGTACCACCACTTTCTTCTTCTTTGACAAGGCCTCAGGTTGTGATGCAATAGAATATACGTTTCCATCCGCATAAGCCACAAGACCGCCGCCACTTCAGACACACAAAAGAGAAAATCACAAAACACACTTATTTAGTCGATGACTGAATTACGAGGATTCTATCCCTGTGAGAAATCTAGCAAGTAAAAAATAGAGATCTTCCTATATAATGTATATCAATGTGTGCATGTATATAGGTATATAAAAAGCCAATGGTGATTTCATTCGAACGTAAGAATTATATCGCTACATCATCAAATAAAAATTTACCAACAGATCGCTGGTGGAAACTTATTAGTGCCAAAAAGAAATCAACCTAGTATTGAAAGAATTCAAGATACTGTTATATCTAATCTATTGCTCTCAGGAACATCCAAGATTCTCGGAAACCAAACAGAACACGCGGAATATTTATTTTAACATGAAAACGCTGTCATTTCATGCAAGTAAGAGCCCCAAAAACTAGGGTAAAAAATAGAAGAAGCAGACAAATATCATAAAACCAATTATCCATAAGCACAGGAAACAACAACCTACGTAAAAAGAAAGGGAGAGAGAGCGAGAGGAATTAAATGGAACAGACAGTACCCTATGGTGAAGACGAGAATAAGCTTAGAAAGAGAAGGATGGTCATGGAAGGCTCGGGAAGCTTTCTGGAGCAAGCTCAGGCCTCTCATTCTCTCTAGATCTTGAACCACAAACACGGTTAATATGCCTATATAGTGTTTACTTTTATGGCTTTCTTTATATTTAATTACATAAATTTCAATACAAAAGAAAGACGTGTTTAATTAGGATGCTAAACAAGCATAATTAAGGAAAAAGCAAAAAGAGAAGATCTGCGATGTGAATGTTGGATTGTAGCCCCAAAAGGATGGGAGGGAGGGTATGAAACGAGACGCAATCAGCTGTTCCATTTTTGCTATTCTAACATTGTAAATGTGTGGCCTGCGGCGGTATGAAATGAAACGCTGTGTGAATGTGTTTTGATCGACTTGGGGGACAAGTAATGAGATGGCGGCACGTGCCTTGCTTTATTTGAAATATATAAAAAATTGTCCCATGCAAACGAGAAAAAACAAATGCGACTAAAATTCTATTGCACCTGATCATTCATGTGGACAATGTGCCCTCAATATTGTCCCGCATAGTCATTGTACCCAAATTAATACTATAAATATACATGTACACATACACCTACTCAATTAAAATTTTATAACTTGTGAGGCATCACAAAAGCATGAAATGACCAAAAAAAGAAAAAGCGTCGTATATAACTTAAAAGGAATAAAGTTTAATTTACTCTTCATTTTTATTCAAGTTAATATACATACATATATATATATTTGACCTTAAGCTACTCAATTTTTACCTACTTTAGAAAACATTCTTACTTGATTTGTGAGTTTTCAGAATTAGAAGATTATTGTACTTTACCCGCTAAAATTAAAAGTTTATAACATAGTGAGGTATCACAGTCACATATTGGACTTACATTTCTTGATGATTTTATGTGTTTTGCTTAGATAGAATAACATTAACGCCCGAAGATTGTGATACAAATTAATTGAATATAATTAAATAGTCTAACTATCACTTTAAATTTTAAAGAATTTTTGGGTTGTGCTCGTTACAAATAGCCATGATCAAATGCTATTTGCCAATAAAAGCTGGTCAGATATGGATAATAAAAAAACTTAATTGAGGTTAAATATTTATCATTTTCTTGTTATAGGTTAGTCGCTAAAAATATGGATAATAAATGTTAATTCTTTTATAGTCAGATAAAAGATAATGAACATATTTTTGTTGATGTAAATGTTAGATTCCTTTAATGACTTATGATAATTCTATCATATGAGGTTTTATGGCTAATCTAACTATGGGGTAAAAGTTAGAGGTGATGACTTTTACAAGTAGATCAAACTACCTTATGCTTATGTGAAATAACTAGGTCAAGGAGCTCCTTTCCTAGCTTAATCACCACATCATCAAGCAGCGCTTGTAAAACTTTTCCTTTTCCTGCAAAATGCTACTACTTCTTTCTTCTTCCTCAAGACCATTCGAATAGATTCACATATTGTTTCTACCCCTTCTCTTTGATTTCCACCTAGTTATTGCTTGTAAGTTAGAAAACTCTATCTCTAAACTTTCTTCTTCTTATTGTTCTCCCTTAGTTGTTGTTTTAGAAATTCGTTCTTCTCTTATATTTCTAATGTCAGGGTATACTCTTTTTTGGTAATTATCATATTGTCTTTGTGTTCTTCTTTGCCTTTGATTCCTGAATTTTGGCTCTCAAAACTTAGTTCAAGCACTATTTTTACTCACCTTATTCTTGCTTTCCAAAGTATGGAGGGGTTGTTTTATCTCTTCACACTTTTAATTCTCCCCTTATTCATTTCCTACTATTAAAAAAAACTAACACTTGAATCTTTTATCTCTAAAAGCTATACGTAACTTGTTTGGGCATGCCAACTCTAAAAAATGGTCTAGCTTTAACCCCTTCCTACAATGAGTTACCCCCGGCCCCTTCCCCTTTTCCTCTTCCTCACCACCACCTTATGTTCCTCTCAGCCTCTATTCGAGATTTATGGAAGATGATGCTTCTTCTTTAACTTCAAAGAGCTAGAAATAGTTTCTTGGGGACTCATTTGACCTCTCTCTACACTTCTGTCCACCGAGGATGGGTAAAGTTACTTAAAGAAGAAAATATTGCATTGAGAAGTTACTTAACTAGAGTTGAGGATCATGCTTCCTTTATCAAGCAAAGGTCTAGAACAAATTGGTTGAAGAATGGTGATATATATAATAAATTCTTTTTTAAATCAATTGTGGCCAGTAAAAATTCTAACAACATTTGCTCTATTGTCTTTCAAAATGGATTTTAATCACTAGTCAAGAAGACCTCTTAGATGAAGCCGTGACATTTTTTAAAAACTCTATTGGTTTTTTCTCTTCTAGTTCCTCTTTAGTTAAGCTATTAAAAGGCTTCATAAATGCTTAGATTTGCCAGAATCATACTTATGCTTGTTAAATAAGTTAACTAAGAAATAATGCATGTGATCTTTTAGATGAATGGTAAAAGGCCTCGAGTCCAAACAGTCTAAACATGTTCTTCTTATATAAAGCCTGACAATAATGATATGTACTTAATTGATTGTATAATTATTCCATAACACTTAGTGATTAATGATATGAAATTGCTAAAGATACTCACTTTAACTTACATGATTTGGAATTGAAGGGGCTAAAGTGAGTCGAAAATGCTATATTTGGTTTGTTTTTTGAAGAATCACACTCACTTGTCTTCATAGAGTAAGAAGAAGAAAATTAGAGCAAGAAGAAGACTAGAAAAGCTCTTCAAAATAGTGTTTGTTGGACTAGAAGAAAATATAAAAAATTTCAGTCCAAAAGAAGAAAACAAAGAAGCAGCCAAGAGAAAGACCAAATGCAAAACGACATAATAGGAAGAAATTAAAGCAATAAAGTGCAGCAACCACAAGATCACACGACATGCATTACAAGACAAGAATAAGGCCAACTGTCCATTTATCTGGTTTTAACCTAACTGCTTCACTTGCTTTTTCACGTAGCTATTGAATAAACAAAGGGAGGGTGTGTCGATGACAGCTGGAAAAGAAGAGGGTGGAGAATAAAAATAAGGTATGGGGTGTTGTTTGGTATGCATGAATGAAGGTGGGCTGGAGTGTTGGCTACTTAAGGCATCACCGAAACAATTGCAGCGGCTGGATCTTCAAGCTTCTTCTTCTCGGTTAAGCCACCTCTCTCACGATTTTTTAAGCTAGTTTTTATTATAACAAAAAGACAGTGAGAGGGTTGGAGCAAAAGATGAATAACGTGACAGCCATAAAGACAATAAAGGGCTTGATGTCCTGACGCTGGTTCAGACGAAATATATATTCAAAATAAATTATTTAATTTTTAGAAATAATTTTTCTAAAATAAATATTTTGATATTTATTCATTTTAAGATATTTTAAATTTTTAAATATATTTATTTATCAATTATATTGCATTTAAAAATTTAAAAATTAAATTTATTATAAATAACAAAAGTATGTTGAATAATTAAATTACATTGGTTATAATTGGTATGAGTAATTAATAATAAATTTATATTATAAAAAAACTAAAACTAATTTGTATGTTTCATATGTTACTAAAGTAAGAAGAAAATAAAGAAACAGCCAAGAGAAAGACCAAATGCAAAATGAAATAATATGAAGAAATTAAAGCAATAAAGTGCAGCAACCATGAGATCACAAGATTTACATTACAAGGCAAGAATAAGGCCAACTGTCCATTTATCTAATTTTAACCTAGCTACCTCACTTGCTTTTTCACGTAGCTATTGAATAAACAAAGGGAGGGTGTGTCGATGGCAGCTGGAAAAGAAGAGGGTGGAGAATAAAAATAAGGTATGGGGTGTTGGTTGGTGTGCATGAGTGAAGGTGGGCTGGAGTGTTGGCTAGATAAGGCATCACCGAAACAATTGCAGCGGCTGGATCTTCAAGCTTCTTCTTCTCTGTTAAGCCACCTCTCCCACAATTTTTTAAGCTAGTTTTTATTATAACAAAAAGATAGCGAGAGGGTTGGAACAAAGGATGAATAATGTGACAGCTAGTTGACGATAAAGGGCTAACAATCTTCAATTTCAATAGCGTATGCAATAGCTTCGAAAGAGTATACAACAATTTCAAAAGAATACCCTACAATTCCAGTAAGATGAATGTCAATTTTGACATGATACAAGGTGTAGCATCCAAGATGTGGAAAGTCAACAAGATTCAAGTAAATCTTTGGAAGATATGCTTAATATTATGACTAGTCATGATCTTCAAATTCAACAGAATATGTAGCAGTTTTAACAGAATATACAGCAAATTCAACAGAATATACAATAGATCCAATAGGATATCCAACATTTCCAGCTGGATGAAAGGCAGTTTTGGTCTAGTTTTCAAATTGGGAGAGCCAACAAAAGTTAGGTGCATCCTTAAAAGAATTACTTGATGATGTCACTGCTAACACTTTACGATTTCAGTAAGATGTGAAATGGTTCCAGTAAGATGCATTGCCTCAATGGGAAGATATTGATCATCTGGAACTGTAAAGCAAAGAGGAGTAGCCATATCAACCCGAGGTGTATCTAATAGATGTTAGTGTGGAAACCTGATGGAGTGATAAGGAACTTGAGAATTTTGAGGGCGATACGTAAGGAATTGCTTGAGAAGAAGAAATCGAGGAGGAGATTGAAGCAAAATATGATATATCTTTTAGCTCGAAGGTGAATACTGAGTCCATAATTATTTTTTAGACTAACTCTTCACCTTTACATAGCAGATTGGAGAAATTAAATAAGGAAGAAAAAGGTAAAGAATCATTTGAAATATTTCCCAAGAGCATGGACTCAGTAGAGATCAAGATTCTGAAGATAGGGAAGATGATAAACATGAATGATCAACTGAAGCCCTATCCTAAACAACCTCATATGGAGGAGCCACCTGTGACACTAGAAAATCATAATTTTGTGAGCCGCATGTGACACTAGAAAATCACAATTTTGTCATATGAGAAGAAAACACGAAGTCGAGCCAGTGACCCTAAACAAAGTGCTTATTGGGATGCAACCTACAGAAAGTAAATTTCTTTTCTTTATATTTTCACATTACTTTTTATATGCATATGTGGTTCTATGTTTGTTTATTCTTACTTGTTTTTAAGTTTTCAACAAAATGAGAGAAAGAATAAAACAAACAAACAAACATTTTCTTTTTTTCTGTTGCTTTTATGACTATATAGTCATGAGTAAAGAATGAATTAAATAGAGAATTTCACGGTAACCTTAGCATGTACTTTTGCGTTTGTGATGGGTCAATATTCATTATCTTTAGAAAAGTAGTGACTAGTGAGACTTTAAGCCTTCATAAACTAACACTTCCATACCAGTCTCATTGTCTTTTCATAATGTGTGACCTTCATGACATGTACATCCTTATTTTGTTTTCATTACAAGAAAATCCAGATTTAGGAACGGAAAAAAAAATGCTAAATCCATCCCAATTTCGGTTCCAAACACAAACAGGGACGGATTTTAGGACCGAAATTTATCTGTCGGTATATGGTTGGTCGCAAATCTTAGGGACGAAATTTAATCCGTCCCTAAAATACAGGAACCGAAAAATCCGTCCCAAACACCGTTTGCAATATGGATACAAATGGAATTATTGTATTTGTTTGAGACGGAATTAGGGACGAAAATGTGGTAATTGCAGATGGAATTAGGGACGGAAGTTTAGACGGAATTGGCGACGGAATGGGGGACGGACATGTGGTAATTGCAGATGGAATTAGGGACGAAAATTTGGACCGAATTGGGGACGGACATGTGGTAATTGCAGATGGAATTAGGGATAGAAGTTTAGACAGAATTAGGGACGGACTTGTGGTAATTACAGATGGAATTAGGGACGGAAGTTTGGACGGAGTTGGGGACGGAATGGGGGACGGACATATGGTAGTTGCAGATAGAATTAGGGACGAAATTTTGGACAGAATTGGGGAACCGTGGGTAGGGAATTGGGGACGGAATTAATTTTGGGACGGATTTAGGAACAGAATTCTTTTTGTTCAGAACTGATTTAGGAACGGATTTTTCTTTTATTTTGAATACATTTTCAAATTTATTTTTATTTTCCAAGAAAAATTAA
>JANZXR010281145.1:0-29360 GCA_027575705.1 Erythroxylum echinodendron | reverse complement strand
TCAATGAATATGTCTTGCATGATTATAATGAAATGATGAAATGTATGGATTTTTGAAATGGGACAATTGTGTACAAAATGTTTTGTGATATTACATGGTGAAAATTGCAATAATATGAATTATATGATGACATAAATTGTGTCTTGCATGACAAGAGTAAACCATCGAGGATGGTTACTCTACTGAGTTCGCAAAACTCAATCAAATTGCAACGTTGACATTTTTAGGTTTGAGAGAGTGACGAGTTAGCTCCTAAGATTGCTTAGAAGAGTTTTTGGTACAACTTTTGGATAGAAAAACATGGCTCAAAGGTCAGTCAGCTAGGACTATAGGATTAGACTTAGTTTTTGTTAAATCCTTATGTATGTAGCATATTTTGTAAACAAAGTTATGACTCTGATAGGCTGACATTGTATAAACATGAATGGTGGATTTCATGCTACATTGTCAATTATGGTTTGTGAAATGAAATGCAGAGATTTTGGATTTAGACATTGTGTTAATTGTGATTTTAATTATAATGGCATGCAATATATTGAAAGTGAGATAGTTAGTATGCCATTTTTGTTATGCACATGCATGTTTGTTTGAAGAGAGTACATGTACGTGTCAGATGGGAGTGAGCTGCTACAGTATATGTGGATACTATACATTATAGGACCATGGTCATGGTATCAATATCACCCTTATATACATTATGCAATGATAACTAACTCCATTTATATGTACCTATCGGTATATCAACTTATTTGTACACAGTTATGGGATAGATGGCCTGTACCATATACTATCATGTGTATAGTTACACATGATAATATCCAAGACCTAGTATATCACAGGTTTGATGTACAACCATCTAAATGTCACGGGTTTGTATGAATTAACATGCATATAAACCATTTAGGTGCAACACTATATATTGGTATGTATCTAATGTGTACATATTTATCATGGCCATAAATATTATATGGTACCAAGTATGAAAACCATCACAAATGATGCATATATACAGATGTAGGGACAGAATGTATTACATGATATGATGGTAATGTCACATTCGTGCCATATATAATGCAGGATTATAAATACAAGTTAGTGATAGTACGCTTGATAGAACTTACCAAATACATGCCCATGCTAGGGGAATTGTACAATTAATAGATGAGTATTACCGTATGGACAACACATACCAAGCCCATATCATAATTTATGCTGATACACCATCTACTGTATGTAATAATCCTAGAGACATGCTAGGACATATACATTAACTATATGGCTGGATATTAGGTGATATGCATCAGCAACCATTCCACTAGTTACATTTTATAATACATGGTTGACATATATTATTTATTCCATATACAGGTGGTATGTAGTTAGCATAGGTATCATGCTGTGCATACCCACCTAGATAATTATGATGTACTATCTAGTGTTTGGAGATCAAATTATGAATAATGCTAGTACATCAAGTTCTTTGTGTAATCGCCATATGATTAGTTTGTATATAAGTTGCATGAACCACATAAGGAATGACCTACCATATGGTACAATTATATGGTTATACCCTAATGGCTACTATGTGTGATGACCCATATACAATCCCTGCAGATAATCATACATAAGTCATTGTGATTCATGTATTACAACATCAATATACTATAGGGTTACATGCCATGTACATTGTAATAAGTGTGTCATATGTATTCTATGGGTATCAAATCACAGTGTATCCATCATTTACATTCATGATGGATACACTATGATATGATAGATTGCATATCATATCATAACTGTTATAACATATAGACTTTAAATGATTGACCTCCAAGTATCTGTCCATATACATATATATAACTTTACACTATATATATTTATCTTGTGTAACAATTATGATTATTAAAAACATCTATGTGTAATGGTAGTAGCTACATATAAGTTATATATACCCATTATATATCATAACATACCTATGGTGGTATGTAGTTAGGTTAACATGATACATCATACAAAGGTATATAAACTATGGTAGTTGGTTACACTGACCTATACATGTGATTATTT
This sequence comes from Erythroxylum echinodendron, assembly GCA_027575705.1. NCBI lineage: Eukaryota > Viridiplantae > Streptophyta > Magnoliopsida > Malpighiales > Erythroxylaceae > Erythroxylum > Erythroxylum echinodendron. The sequence goes on along the minus strand of JANZXR010281145.1, from coordinate 27,293 downwards.
ACGGGCAAACTAGTATTATGCTACTAATAGAGTGTATACCATCTATGGCTACCTACATGGATACTATATGCCATATAGGTACAATCATTTTGCCTAAACATATATACCTAATATCCATATGGGATTTTTCCATCACCTAAACCATGGTAACCAATATATTATGATGTATCATTTATGGTTTTGTGCCTTTTGTCACCAACCATATGTATATATATCTACCTAATACATATGGTATCATCAGGTTTTCATGATACCACTCATTATCATATGAAGGGCTACCGTAAGTCATGTCCTTGAATTTATAAGTCATGTTATCTACACATGTAAAGGTATATTTGGATATAGACACATATCTAACTATCACATGTGTTCACAGTTAGGTCTAACGCAAGGTACATGTTCATAGTAGGTCCACTATATAGATGTTCAGTGCCACACACTTACATATGATATAATTAATATAGATCACTTGTGCATGTGTGTTAGGGCATATGTATACCCTTGCCATATTTGGTATACCAACCTATGGCTAGCAATGGCCATAGGTTGGTTACATAAGGTAACCTATGTACTACCCTGAATGCATAGGTGTATCACTTGCAATACATTATTGGTACATGGTATGTCAGTATGGTTATATGTAATTGCGCAAAGTAGTTAATACTCCCCAAAGTCATAAATGACACCCTTATATACATCCTTATGTCAAAGTACTCTGTGTACTATATATGGTAACCATGTATGTTGTGTGCATTTATGACTTTGGGGAGTATTATATGCTATGTGTTATATTAGGGTGCATATATAGTATAGGTTATATGACAATAATTAATGAATATGAGTACTTTGGTATCATCAGATATAATGGCATTATATACCATTGTACCCAACGATACATCATTCCATTATGTATGAAAGGGTAAGTATACCAAGATCTGAATTAGAAATTGTGTCCCATATTCACAGATGGTGATAACAATCTATATTGATGATTAATGTGACATAGTAGTTACCCCAGGTCATGTAGATAGCTACTATTTACACCATCATATATAAAACATACCCTACTTAGGTGTACCATATGTACATATGCATTAGATATTGTATTAAATACCGTGTACCCTAAAATGTAGTGCCATAGATGTGATACGTACTTTGGAATTTCAGGGAGTATGTGTCAATTTTTTATTGGTATATTTTCTATACATATATGGATCCAACATATATATAAGAGTTATTACGGGTACAACGATACTTATAATGCTCAATATAAGTATACTATCCAAATTATGGTAAACATTAGTTAGTGTCATATCCCCTATATACCATGCCTATCATAATAGTAGTCTTATTGTCATATATCCCATGAATACATCATATGCCATTGTAGTCCAACCTTACATATAGTGTATATATTCGCCGTGTACATTAACACCTATCTATATATTTTTGGTATTAAGTTATATTATGTACCCTAGGTATAGATATGGGGATGTGGCAATTAAACACACTGATTATATAGTATGTGGTAGGCTAGCCCTAACAGGGTACATACTTTTGGTACCAAGTGATACACAAGTAATATGATATGTCACTAACATTATGCAATAGTTGTGTATGTTATGGTGTGTATTGTCATTGTGGGTGTATATAGGTAACCATAAACACACTATGTGTTGGTAAACATATTGTGTGTGTATTTATTGAAGTGATAATTAATAAGCATGGCTGTTGAGGACATTTTAGTCAGTGACATATATGTATATGCAACTTATTTGTAACTATCCACCAAATGACTATAAGTTATACCCTGGCCTGTAATAGGTTAGTACAGACCATTATGGTGGCCACTCAAAGTATATGCCAACATAATCCTAATGGATGGGTCAGTATTAAATACCTTACTGATCATATTATCAAGTTTATCTATATCAGTATATGTTATGTGGATATATTGTGGGTTATAACATCCTAATTATATATATCATTAGGTATATAAACAAAGAGAGTAATGGACATATTGTACAACTTACTATAATGCTAGAATGGAGTGTACATCTTGCTAAATACCACTTTAATTATAATTATGTTGGCACCGAGAGTTATATTTGATTTGCGATAGGCACCTGTATGTGTATAGATATTACAACATATTAATATCTGTTGGCCCTGATAATGGTGTCCAAGAATTGTTATATATATTGGGATCAATATATACACCATAGGTTATCATACTATTAGGTATATTCTATATATTAATATTGTATGTATATCCAGCATATACCATACACATATGTAACTTGTATAGTGGGTCATTTATGTAATTGCCCTTTTATAATCCATGTTTGGTATTCCCATGTAGCCATTCATAATGATATGATCATAATTTATATGCCATAAAGGATTGAATGGATATAACCATATAAGCAATGTTGTTTATACACCCATGGATATCTTTGCACTAATTACATATGTTATACTATGTTTAAGTAACATATAAATTATGTTATGTATCCAGGTACTGTCATTATGTTACATGGCATGTACAAGGGCAATGTACACTATATAGGATTATTTCATTATACCATATTATTTATGCAAATGTGGTACTATATGACATACCTTACCTCATGTGCCATATCATCATGTATAGAATAGCATGTGGTATGTCTAACACCTCCATTCTATGTTTGTCTTACCTTGTGTCCTTGTGTAATAATAGTATATTGTAATACTAATAAGTACCTTATACCTATATATGATAACTATCACTTTATAGTGTAATAGGTAACCATATAAACCATTCATATATAACATGTTAACTAAGGTTGGGTATCAACCAAGTCTAGCTGCATATGTTATAATGGACCATATTAGTGGGAGTCATAAATATTATGGTATAGACTATAATAGTCATGTATGGATAACATATTTGCCCTAAATTTAGCACAAAATATGGGTAATTTATACAGGGTACACAATATCTCCACACATGCCATATGGTATTATATAGTCATGGTATACCCACATTTAAAGCATTAATATATGGGAGAGTAATATAGGTATCCATCTAGCCATTCCTAAGTAGGCGTGAAACCGATTATATATACCCATGCATATACTGTATTATTTAATGTCCTATAGCTACTATAGGACATTAAATATGTGTGATAACACCAGTGCTCATTATGGTATGTATGAATGATAACTTTTTACTAATATGAGTGTAGCATGATACACCCACTATAATTGCATGGCTCCATCCTTTGTCATGGTATACTATATCACTTACCTTACATATTGTTGAGTGTGTTTACCACCTGTATATTCAAGGGTACCATACATGTGGTGTATATCTATTGGCTAAGTATGTATTAGTGACCAAGAATGTATGTTAATGGTCTTAGTGTATTCAATACCCACTCATTTTCCCATGGTAATTATTGTAGGTTATTGAATACACTAAGGATATATACCTAGCATACAATATTATATATGGTATACCAGAATGATAACCTATGGTGTAATGGTACAATTAGGTAATATGCACAATGTGTACAACATGTCATAGTCATACATCATGTATTATGTACAGTGGTATACTAGGTTATCAGACAGGTACATGATATTAATGGTATAACATTAATTATTGTGTGTGGATGCAGAGGGGCTATACCAAAGGAAAACATTGTGGTAATATATCATGGATGTGCAATGTTTAATGTTATAATAACACATATTAGCCAACTACCTACAATGTACTCCTGCAAACCAATATGCCATATACCAAATATATATTGCATATTGGTTTTATATTGGGGTGTGTAATTGAGGTATACCATATAAATGATAACCTTCATACCAGACATATATAGTATAGTTACTACATGCACATACATAGTACTATAATTAAGGTTAGATATATAACATCAATAAAGCTAGTATACTATTTACATACTTCATTTCTACTAACCTAATTGCAAGTCATTGTAGAATACTAATTATAAAAATGCTCTATTCATAATTGTACCTATATACACAAACTATGGTATAGCTATATATAGTTATACTAATATGGCATCCATATACATCTTTCAACGATCCAATTACGACATGGGTTTCTGTACATGTAATACTAACTATTATTACACCTTGCTCATGTATGTCATAGTTACATATATACAAGTATTTACATACCTATGTCATCCCAATATATCTAAATGGTATATATACTATAGGACAATATTTGTAATTAACACTATTGTATTAATGTAACATGACCTACATGTACATGACCTACAAAGCACTGAATGGATACTATAGGATGAATGCCTATGGTGATCATGATGGGACTCATTTATACCACATTGTAACCAATAGCACTTGGTTACATTCCATATTAGTGGAAGTCATAAATATTATGGCATTGTATTAGGTATAATAAATATATAACTTGTATGCCTTATAATCACCTATATCACATTATGTCCAAGCATTATATTTTGTTATACCATTGACCTACATGGTATATATCCAAAGAGTATGTATTATATATCCATACCATTGTACCTATGCATATGCCAGTATTGTCAAAACTGATACACATACATGGTACATATCCCTCATACTACATATTCAGATTGCATATAGCAATGCCCATGTGTATATGGCTTTGTGAGAGGCATATATGGCCATAAGTAAGGTTACATTTTACATGGCAGTCTAGCACTTGCCATGTAGTTCAATTTACCATAACAATTAGTGGCTACATGTGTGAAAGGGTAAGTATACCATGTATATGGAAGAATAATACCCCATGACAATAATAAGGTATGATAAACATAATGTGTATGCACTCTTAAGAGCACACACTGACATAGGCACTCGCATTATATTAATATAGTGAGTTGCTACGTAAGGTGTAACTATTATATACAAGCACATTTTATACATTATAGTATTATCCCAGTAACTATAATACTTCTTATTATACACAACAATTTAGTAGGTGGTTACCATGTATAATAACCACATATATAGGATAATCAGATATTATAATAACCACATAATCAGATATTATAATTACCTTTGAAATTGTGTCCATAAGATGTAGCATCCGCAACTATATGCTACCACTATGCTACAATATTACCATTGCTACCATTTTGAGTGAACGTCCCACTTAGCCATGACATACCATATAAAACAGGCCTTATTAGCATATGGTCTGTTTTATATATTTATATATGTCATAAGCTCGATGTCACTGGTATATGGTATGTCATGGTCCATATATATAGTGCCACTTATGCACTATGTAACATGTAGTATGTACACTGGGTAATACACAAGTTACCATAGGGTTGTACTCTAAAACTGGTATACCTAGTATAACAGTGTCAGACCTTGCATATACTAACATGCAAGGTATGTAATTATACAATATATAAGTATAGTATACTAGTATTTACACTACATCGTATATGTAAAAACATATATCCATCTTACTATATGCAAGGTCTAACACTAGTATAGTAGGTATACCAATGTTAGAATACACACTACGATGTAATAACACCTACTATTACCATATCTGAATGGTATCTCATGTCATCATATCTGAGGATATGTTATTTACACTTGGTTGACCATAGTGGTAATAGTAGGTGTTATTACCACTATATAACATTTAGATAATTGCACTATTAATGGATGTCATCTATGTAGCATTAGAAGTTGAGTCATTTTGTGGTGTTACACAAACCCTATATATAACAGGCATCCTATCATTTAGGTAATTAATATATTACCTTGTACCTACTGGTGTCCATGTTATGTACATAGGGATGAGTGGAAGCCCATTCTTATAATATCCCCTTGCATATATATTTGTAATCTCATTCTTATCATATGCCTATACCATACCTAGTATGTATAACCGTGCATTGCGTGGTATTATTGACATTACATAAGTGTAATATGTAAGTAGGCTCCTAATGTATATAGGGACCATTACAGTAGATATGTAGGGACCATTATTACCAAGGTATTACCCACCTACTTTAGATAGGTTTAATGCAAATATGCATACATAACATATGTATAAATTATTATTTCATACCATTCTTAAGGCATATCATGGTAACATTACGTCTACTAACTTACCATACTCAAGGCATATCATGTTAACATTACGGTATACAACCTAATATATAGTACCCATTGGATACACATGTATTCTTGATTGACTACCATATGCAGACAATCATAATGTGGTTTCACTAATAATTAGCGTATGGGCAGTTTATGTTTATATCCAAGCATGTATTAGATACATCATAAAGAGTTGATAGCACTGCTAGGGATGGTTATATATATTAGGATCACACCTTACCAGTGTGATATAAAAGTTAAATAATGGGTACCATTGAATGCATCTGGTGGTTATACTAGTTATGGGATAACCATAACTAATCTGTGATACATCGATGCCACTTATTTAACTTGAAGTTATCATATAGTTAAGAGTCAGTTTGTGTATTACACAAATTGAATGGGTACACTTAATCACAGTATTTACCTAACAGTATATTAGGGACATTGGTAAGTCATGCAACTGGAGTCCACAATATTCCTACAGGTCCCACATGCTTAGGTATTGGTTAATGTATACTGCAGTATATTGTCATATGGTTGTGGATGGCACCGATACGTACCATCCACAACCATATAACTATATAGACCATATGACAATATACTGTGGTATACATTAACCAATACCTAAGCATGTGGGACCTGTAGGCACCTGATACGTACCATCCATAAGTAGTAACCTGTACAGTTACCTAATTGTCAAAGATAGTTTGAACTTATTATTTGGTTATGAATGAGACTTATAGTACAACATGGTGGTTGATAATTATGTGGATGGCAAGTGAAGATGGGCTTATTATATCCAAATCCATTGTTAGTGGGTTATGCTAATAAACTTGTTTTATATGGTATGTCATGGCCATACCCACCTTGGTATCAATATAGGTATGTATATCAACATTGGAAAACAATCTAAATATAGTCTTATAAATATCATTGTGATGAATTTACCATACATAAGGTTATATTAGTTTGAGTATACCATAGTCCCCATAATTACACAATATGGAGGTGCAATAAATCGGTATGTTTGGTATAATACGGGCAATATATGATTAATACAAGACATTCATCTACCTAATGATAATGACATAATTATTGTGTACTAATATATATACACATACCAATAATATTACATCATCTATACTTGGCTGGATGTCATTATAACTCTATTTTACATAATTATACAATAATTATTATTTCCCAGTGTACAATACATAAGGTTGTAATAATGTGTCATGCAATGTCTAGTATTGCATACATACTATACCCACCAATCATTATGCCCTGATTCGTACATATCACTGATATAGACTCAAGGTTAGACCATTGATAGCAGGTGGGTTGGTATTAATACCATGACGTGAAGTAATATTAACATTGTATAATGTTACATACTTGCTTGATGGTTGGATCCATCATGGTAACTAGTTTGATGAATAGGTCTCTGACATCTATACTATATACATAGGTTATTTTGTGTGTATAACAACCTATGCATATAGAATTATATCATTGTGATGAGTTTACCATACATAAGGTTATATTAGTCTGAGCATATCATAGTCCCCATAATTACACAATATGTAGGTGCAATAAATCCATGTTTTTGGTATAATACAGGCAAGTAGATAACATACCATGTCCTTATCACATGCTAGTATTTTATATGATAAAATTCTACTCATACTATAAGGATAGTATTGTTTCATGCTAGATGTCTCACATAATACCTCCATGATATCTACTTACCCATGCAAGGTATATCCACGCCTAACATATAGTATGACATAATAAAGTTTTATGGGGTTCCTTGCACTTACACTACTGCTCATTAACATGGTTAATGTCACATTTGTTAGTGGTATGGATGATCAAAAAAAATAAAACTGACATATTAATAGGTATGGACAATGCCATACCCATGATACCTATGTATCCTTATGCTATATATTGGTTACATTAGTGTCTAGTGGCAACCTATATGACATAGGAGATGTCATATGACAATACCCATTTCAATAGTACCCATGAATAATATTTACCAATATTATAGCATAATTGTATGAGACAACCCTGTACCATATATGGTGGGTATTCCCTATAACACTCATGTCGGTAGATAACTATGGTATGTAGATAAGGTACATAATTGGGTCCCTTATTTGTATCCCACTATCCAATGACTTTTGTATGCATTGGATTATTAGGGTTGGCGTATGGTATTTTACTCCCCAACACATGGTTCTATAATACCATGTGGATGAAACTATGTTAACAAATTATGTATAGGATAGTTATATACCTATGCTATATTATACCATATGTACAATCATTAAGGTTTATATATCCTGAGTCAGATGTATAAGATATCACCATATAACACAAATGAAGGATCAGTAATGGCTATCCTTGGATGTTTGCATGCCATATAGTATTACACCTATAACATCTGACTTAGGATACTGTTTGGTATATACCATGTGGCCATAAAGAACAACATTTCTAATTTTTAAGTCAAGTTATCCATACATGACGTATTTAAGTACATGGTCACATATGGGTACCCACAATGTACTATATGATAACTGAATAGGGTAACTATAATAAAACCATATGTATTGTTATCCATACATCATGGTACCATATTTAGGACCCACATTGCCAATTATAGTTATACCATTATTGTACCATAATGCATAGGTTACTACTTGATTGTGAGGTTGTACCACATTATCACATAGTTATAGCATACCTAACCTGGCACCCAATAGGTGATGCCTGTACACAAATATATTTAAATCAATATAACCATAAATGGGCATCGGTTATAATTTATTCTTATAGTGATATATGGTTGTGTCATATATACCTATGTATTCAATATTCAACCGGCATATTGAATACTTAGGCCACCACTAGTAACCACAGAGGTATTGACCTACCATTAACCCTATTACTGGTATATAGATGGTCATACAATTAGATACCTCCATACTAATGTATGGTTTATAATACATTCCAAATATCCACTATAATCTTAGATATTTTACTTTTGTATTTTACCATCCATGTGTATCATACGATTACAAATGTAGATGTCTTAATAATGTCATGTTGTAATGTGTCATACCTATTACTGGCATTATATGTAAGACAAAAGTATACAGTGTTATCTATATTTATATGACTAGTAACTTTGAGTATGTTATGGACTATATATATATACCCATTGTTAACTGGATATGTAATGGTATATAATGGTACATTAGTGGATACCTAGTATTGCTCATCCCACATAGGATAATATGTACCCTTAACTAAGTTAATCTAAACATTAAGTAATACCAGCATACATAAATGATATGATCAATCATATCATGTATGTACCCTATACATGGACTTTAGGGTACATACATAATAACTACAATGTCATCTGGTCAAACCATATCGTATTATACATTGCACCTAGTGATACTATCAACTTACTTATAATAGTTACCAGTATGACGGAATAATATTGCTATAATTGCCTACATATTGGTAGTTATAACCCTCCTTATGAGCATATGTGGATATCTCCAGTACATGTAACCTGGTACATGGTGATAATACCAGTTATTGATGGACACCGTAGCACATTATATAATACACATACTTACTCCTTGATTTATGTATCAATATACCAATATATAGTGATGCACCTAAATGGTTTATATGCATGTGGTGTACTCACTGGTAATGTGAGAGATGTATTATACCCAATCCAGGCATATGGTATGTGGGCATACTATTCACAAGTTAAACTATTATGGTGTATATTATGGAATGTTCCTTCTTGGTGCCCCAAGATGTTAGTCCATTCCGATGTTATAAGTAAACCCATAAGTATTGTATAATGTTACCCCACTAAGATAGTAATGTAGGTTATGAGTACAGCAACCTGTGGCCCATAATAAGGTACTGGCAAACTTATTATCCAAAGTGCCGAAGTCAACATTATGGTGTACCACTTATTATGTTATAGGTTAGTAATGAATGTTAACCGTGATACCTATGTATCCTGAGTACATACCATACATATACTTAGTATTAATTCATAACACTAAGTATATGCATGTAATTGTCTATACATGAATACATTATACATGGGTATATTGTGTATAATATTGACTTGGTATGGTTGTTTGTGATATCAAACAGGTGTACCTACTATTACACCCAACCATCTAAATAATGTACTGCCATATATGGTTAAGTATTATGTTTACATACTAGTCTATATGTCCATTGCATATAAACCAATGAGGTCTTAATTATTTCTTATACGCAATATGGGTGGTATATCCCATTACAAATTGCATGGTTATATTCCATAGATAAATAATAACGACATTTATCTGTAATCCCAATGTTATTATTCCTAGTCATGTATAACCACATTGTATATAGTTGGGTATGGGACTAGGAACCATACACATAAGTGGTATGTAACTAACTCCCTACTAATATAGGTACCTTAATGGGAGTATTCAAGTTAAAGCCCACCTATACCTTTCATATGTACCATGTATCCACTAATGTACATGGGGACACTATATTTGTTACCCTATGATATGAATACCAATATATGTACATGAATGGTACCATATACGACAATATGCAATTCTATATCTTAGACATACCATGTGCTATTCTATAATTACACCTAAAACCATTTTATAACATGTAAGACATTGGGATTATAGATATCTTAAATAAGATATGAAGATGACATCATAACACTTCATACCCTGGGATGTAATGAAAGGTAAGTACCATAACATATGTACACTTGCGTTGGTAAAATATAGTAATGATGACGTGTGTATGTGTTGATATCACCAATTGTTAACATAGAGCGACTGGATATATACATAGATATAGGTTATACATTTTATGGATTCTATAATACACTGGTAATAACACATGGATTCATTACTGAGACTTGAATTCTAGTAATCCAAACACTGAGACTTGGTATATAATAATATATATATACATATAGCTTTATTAATATACAATATACATATAGGTAAATGACATACATCACTATCAATATGTAGTAATAATTACTATAACCCATATACATGTTATAAGTATACCCATATATGGTGGGTACTAGCGTGATATTATGCTAGTACAAATATGTGTACCTGGTACAATGTCCCTAAATGACATCCAATGATGGTTATAGGTAATCCAAGAGTCATCATAACCTTAACTATTATGTTATATCCATCTATGTACATCTAAGAATGATTAATTATTCTCGAAGGATGTAGTAAGCAATTGGTGGTACTGTTACATAATCATAACACTTTTGTATCATTAATATGGCCATTACATCTATGTAATATGGATGTATAATAGGTGCAATATTTACACGTTGTTCTGTACCCCATGATAATTAGTAGGGTACACACAACTCAAATATGTGTTCCAATCTAGAGTGATTGTAGCAAGTTATAATACTAACATTATTTGAGTCACCATCTGTTGGATTTATATGTGAGGGTGTTATGTATATTACAAGCACAGTTGGATAATATATTCAAACATAATGAAGTGTAATTTATATATGTGGTATACTATACTTGCACACACCACTAACATTTATTCCTTAAGGGTATGACTACGGAAGTTATCATGTATATGGGAGCATATGTAATGATACATTATATATATACCGTAGTGCCCAAAAATGTCCAATGTACTTACACGTTAGGTTGTATACCCTATGTACTATAGTTATACCACATACAATATAGGACAATTGTCATGCAATGCCACTATGAACCACTAGATTATATGGGTGGGTCATAATACTGGTATTACATATCGCATTACATCCATTGTAATCTTGACATACATTAGTCGACACTATGATACCTTATAGTGTTAGTTGATTGTATGCCAGTCATGTATCTAAGTCATGTACAGTCCCTCAATAACATGTACATTTACAAATGGACATATAACTATTATATTATCTTACACATCACTTTATACCAATAGACATCCATATGACTTGTAATCAGGTTTTACATATATACAAGGGACACCATACCTTAGTGTCCCTACACCAAATATGGTGTCCCTTGTATATATATATAACACATACTATGTAATATGGATATTGGTATTATCCCAGTAGTGGTAGGTATATGGTTGGTTAAACAATTGATCATATCCTAGGTGTACAATTTGAGCATACTGGGTATTAAATGTGGGACTTGTATAATGTACACATCATTATACTATTACCTAAATGTGCTAAAATGTATTGCAACTAATGAAAATGTATAGTGTAAACTATGGTACAGGGTGGTTAAACCCAGTATAAGCATATCACCTATATGTATAGTATTACGTATAGGATGGTAATATATTGGATAGGTAATGCAGAGGAGAGCCATAATATATGCCACCTTATTTGTCGAAACTAATTGGAAATGTTATCATAACCAATTGACATTGGTATTTTTCACCATTATACAGTGCACATCATTTATCACTCTTATACAGTCAATACACATACTTATACTGGGTGTTAGCAGGAATATGTATAACCATATTTTGTTATAATGATAACAAAATATCCATGGTTTGTGCACGGTAATATATGTATCGTAAACTTACCTAACCCTTATAACTATGTTTCACATTTATCTAAAAAATATGGTTAGGTTTAATACCTAGGATAAGACACATTATTAGGTTTGATACTAATGGTGGGTACTGTAATTTAAACAATACTATAAATGTATGGCTAGGATTGATACCAATTTGGTAACTAGTTGTATAGTAAATTGATATAGCCATAATGTCCTTGTGCTCATACAAGATTATGTACATTTGATTTTATAGTGTTATGCCATGGATTATGGTACTTATCAATTGGAATGTATAGTATACTATACTCATGCTTACATAGTATAGTGTAAGCACATTGTAGGGTACATTATACCTATATAGACCAAGGGCGTAATACCACATAAGATAATCATATTTGTATTGCTTGGTGTTATATAGATAACCTAATGTTACTCAGCCAGATCACTACATGGTATGTCATGCGTTCTACCGATATACATTGACCAAGTATGATATGTATACTGATGTGGAACCCCAAGACCCTTATTCGACCCTTAGAACTTGTTACCAATCAAATCATAATTAGTCTCTCAACAAAGCAATCAGATGAGGATTTGTTCTTATACTCAAGAACACTTATGAAAAGAACTCAAGTTAACTTTTAGAAATCTCCTTGAACCCCAATCAAAGGCACTCAAGAACACAAGAAATAGGAATTAAAATTGATAACAAAAGATAAACTCAATTACAATCAATAAGAACACCTTGTGCATAAACATAAAAGAAAGCAAAAACTCTCTCTATTCAGATCTGAAATTTTCAAATTACAACTTGACCACCATTACATCCGAAAACAGCCTTTTTAATAGGCATTACAATGCAAGACAAAACATTAAAAGTTGAAATAAATGTCTTCAAGGTAGTAAAGAACATGGTTGATATGTAGAAAGTGGTGGAGAAGGTGGGTAAGATGAAAAGACAATCTTCAATGTTGAGAGAGAGGTGGCTGCTAGAGAGAAGATGGAGAGCCAGCCATAAAAACCCAAAAACATTCTTAATTAAACCTAAATGTAATGGGTTTCGAATGGGATTAAGTAAAAATAACAAGGTGCCCATGTATTCTAACTTAGAAAGCTAAATTGAGCCCATAAACTAACTCTAAAATAGAAGTGACTAAAACCAATGTGGCCCACTTGAAATGTGGCCCATTTCACTAATTCTAACCCAAAGGAGACAAATAAAAATAGCCCATAAGAAACAAACCCAAATTTGACCCAAAACAAGCTCAAAAACACAAATACTCCAAACTAGACCTTTAGCCCAATTATGTAGACATACTTAGGCTCCAAAACATTTCCATATATGGACTTTCCATATTTGGATAGCCCACTTTCAACATGTTTTTGCACAAAAACTTGGAGTTGCTCCTTCAGACGCTTTGCTCAGGACCTTATGACTGGACCGACAAAACTTTCCATATTGGGAAAACCTTCCTTGTTGGCACTTAAATGATCTAGTTTTTCTTGAACAGCCTCAATATGATTTCCAATGGCATCTCCTTGCGATTTAGCTCTATTTTCCCAAATTTGGTGAAGTTTCCTTATTTGGAACCCAAAAACTTTCCATATTTGGAATCAGTTCTAAATAACCTAGATTGTTTCTTGTAGCATCTTGAATGCCATTTGTATCATATACGATGACATATCACTATATTATAATTACCTGTGCATATATTATGCCTTGTTCATAACTAATATTTTATTGTATAATACAAATGTGTGTGGTTAACCAAGGCATTCATACTAATACCTGTTGTAATATATGTTATCATATATTACATAGCTCTAATTCTAGCTGGGCAATTTATATCCAAAGCATGGTATACTCACAATCTATACCATTGCCATACCATGTTATATATAGTTACCATACATGTATACTTATGGGGGCATGCACAAGGTCTTATGCCATAAATACCCAAACATTGGTGGTACATTGCAAATTATACACAAAAAGCCATATTATACATGTACATGGGTGCCAATACGTTTGTAAGTTAACATACTCTATGCTAACTACATATCATAAGGTACTTTTATGATATAATGACCAAATATCTATAGTATGATATTTAATAGGTGGAATACATCTATGGAAGATTATACATCCAATATGTTGTGGTATCATGTGAGATATAATATTTTATCACATTACACTAACATATATGGTATCACATTATTTCAGTTGATACATTGTCTAGTACACATTGTATATGTATATCACTTCACATGTACAATACTGTTAGCATTACCAACAAATGCCATCATGCCTACCACTTGTGGGTTAATATGGTTTAAGTAACTTATATTGCGTGTAACAGATGTATAATACTAATAACCAAAATCTGTAAATGCAAGCCTTACAGGTATGTACCACATATATTGTACCTATATCCCATGGTATTAATTTAGGTATACATATAGTGGGATATGTATAAATATCCCACTATATAAAATGTGGGCATGATATTTACTATGGCTAATGGCTATTCCAATGGTATATACTATCAACATTATAACACATGGTAGTAGAGATAAGAGATACTATGTAGTGTACCAACAATATATCAAGTCACCATAAATTATCTTATTATATAAGGATGGTTACGATATTATGCTTATATGTCTACAGTGTACACAAGGCATCATTTGCCTTGTGTACTATATGGTACTCAACATATAATCACTCCAAGACATGTAGTACACATGGGAACACTCATTACATAACTTAATAGCCATCATGAGTATTATATACAATTTTACTGGTTTATGTGACCTCTATAAATAGTTAGTACAAACCCATATACTTAATACATATGGGTTTGTATTACATCTCTCATACATATCCTAACGGAGGAAGATGGACATACTATTATTGGTAAACTATACTATGCATATGGTATGTCAACCATATACGCATAATAGGGGGATTACTGGCTGTTACAAATATTCATGCATACTCTAATACATACCATTTCATACAACATGATAACCACTACCTATTGTTATATATTATTATTATGTCGATAAGGTATATTGTCATTATCATGGTATAGGTGGTTATATCATTATGTTATCTTACTCATGTATGTTGATACCTAGGTCATATACCTTAGTATGTAGTAAAATGTATGCATAGTGGAAATATGGGAACATAGTATTATTTACCACTTTTGAACAGCATGCCCCAAGAGGTTTGTATGAATATTTGCACACTATATATGTCTATTACCCATAATATACACCATAAACAAGGCATCATTAGATGGGTACCCCAATGTACAGTATTGTAGGGTACATACACAAGTATACCTCAATATGCATACCAATGTTGATAATACGTACCTTGAATGCCTAGCACTTATCCATACATATATAATTTATAAATGGCTATAGGTATATGTCATAACATTCCATGTCAATACAGGTAGACATGTTGTATCAGTCAGATGATGGTATGAGTAGGTATAGGAGCCTAAACCCATGGATGTAATAATAATGCAATAGTATATAGATAATTAGTACCTATAGTTTCATCCATATCAACTGATATGTGACTTGGGTTATATCCCTTGCATTTTTGTTTGACAATAGTAGAAAAGGTGGATAAATGACATTGTAAAGGGTACTAACATGCCTTTCATTGTTTGTAACAACTTGCACATAGTATAATACAGTTACCAAAGGTGATTGGACAAGTACCTAATCCATCCCTTAACACTATGATACTTACTTAGCAAGATATGAATTGGTATATGTACATATGTGGTTATCTAATGGGTACTATAATAGGGTGCATATATTGGTCCATCATACGGTATGCCATAGGATTATGACATAAGGCTACTTAACAGTTAATGTGGTATCATACTAACATACATATGATCACCATACTGTATAAATTATTTATGTATACTACCATACATGTATTCATATGAATACATTATTGGTATAAACATATATGGTAGTTATCACTACTCGGTACCACATCGAGCTCATGATAATTGCCGCATACTTGGGTTAAAGACACTAATGGTGTCCTTAATTTGGCTATGCAAGGCTAATTAAATATCTTCTCCTTATTATGGATACATTTAAATTCTAAAAAAAATTTTGGGCAGCATAACAACTGTATTTTAAAAATCCCAAAACGTGCAAACTATTTTAAACACACTTCTATATTCACACCAAAAATTTTATCACAACTTCAGGACTTTAAAGTTCACTTAAAGCAGTCCCAACAAAAGCATAAAAGTTCATACATAAGGTCCTTGACCATGATAAAATAGTCTTTAGTCAAATTTATAAAACTATAAAGCACATTCACATAAACAACCACAAAAAAACAATTCATGAGCTACTATACAACAAAAGTATAAAATGGAGACTACCCACAAGTAGTAATATCTCGAAAACGTCAAAAGACAGCACAATTCTTATAGAGCTACAAACTCACTAAATTAATCTGCTTGGTTGGAAAGTGCAGAGGGTGAGTACACTATGTACTCAGTGAGTAGGAAAAAATCACGTAGGAACATAAATAACCTATAAAGTGAACATAAATCACGTAAAATCACCTAGGAATAGCCTATGACTTAATGTATGCTAGTTAAGAACCATATAGGCCTAGCCTACTAATCTCTCATCTGGTGAACATAGGTTCCAGTTCCAGTACGCAAAAGCATAAATACATAACATGTATAAATCAAATCTCGCCTGAAAACAATTATCAGGGTAAGCCAAAACAATCATGTGTGTCAACACTAGTCGGTCAAACTAATGTGCACACCCACTGATTCTCGGTGTTGGCTCGACATTCATCCTTGGTGAGTCTGAACTACAGTCGACGATAGCATCATGACCCTAGGTGATGACCTCGTTAGTGTCCAAACCCTAGGTGTGGAATCAACTGTGAGCCCCATAGAAAGGTGTCAATCTAAGGACTCGATTTCTATGTACCAGTGTCAAGGGTACAGGGGTCGCTTAATCAGTTGTGCCTAGCACACAATTGGCCAATCATTTCCTCACCAATCACAAGCAAAAATTGTATACAAATAATAAGTACTAAAATCAAATAAGGCATCATGGCTTTATTTATCGGTCCAACCGATAAAATGAAACTGTGCCATGGCTCTAATCCAAAAGAAAAAACATACACAGCATAAATGACTTGGTTATACGTATGTAAATTCCAAAACATTATTTCATGCAGTAAAAGTCATCTTTTGTACCCCAAGTGTAAAGTGCTATTCAAAACAATATTGTTTCTTAAATACATAGGCATATTAGCATCCATTTGAAGTTCAATTCTACCATACCTAGGTTCAAAATTCACGTAATATTTATTCAGCAAGTGTTAGGATGTTCCAATTCTATTTGAGAACTATGGGTTCCTCAACTCACCTCAAAAGAAGGTATATGCTCTCTTAATTTCAATAGTCCTCAATATGAGTTCCTTAATTCACAGCTCCGGAGCTTTATGCATAAAAAGACATATGATGAAATTACTACTTACACATAAATTTCATAATTATACACTATCACGTAAATGTACAAAACACAATACCACTTCCTTTAAGCTATTGAATTTGACCATTAAATGCCTCACATGGTTACTTCTTTACTATTCATATTATCTTTTCTTTTACATTTCCTAAAGCATTTAATGCCTTTAATCCATTACTTACTCATTTCAAAACATAATTAAGCACATCTTTATTCAAGCACATTAGGCCATTTCTCGTCAACCTAAGCATCGATCCAAGTTCTCTCTAAGTAAACATGAAATGTTTTCCAATGCATACCATTACACAACCTTAAATCCTAAGCCAAGTTCACTTAAGCCATTTGTCAAACACTTAAAGTGCATGACTTTCAAGTTACATTTTCAAGGCTTTATCATAATAATTAATGCCCTTGTCTTGTCATATAGTAACACTCCCAATCAATGACACATTCCACTACTCCATTCAAACCAATTCCCATTATTTAAGCTACATCTGTCAGTTACACCACTCATTACCTAAATCCACTTCTTCTCCATCATTTCGACCCAACCTTAACCAATATGCATCTTCTTCATTCTTCATTATCAATTCACATTAATCATATATAATTAACACCACAGAATTCATTTAAATCATCAATTCCAAAAATTATGTAAAAATTCACAAACTTTCACCAAAAGGGTGGCATTTTAGTTTTGGCTTAAAAAGCCATCTCCATGACACATTTCATTCTTCTAAACGCTATTTATATTCAAGCATGAAGAACAACATATCTTAACACCAAACTCAAAATCCTGATATAGAGAGAGATGAGACAAAATTTACCTAAACCTTGCTTTGGTGATATCTTCAAATCCTTTGAGAATTTCTCAAATCTAATGATTGATTTGAGTTCTCTGACCCCAAATTAGCTTAGAACTCCTTGGTTTGAATTCAAAAATTAAAAAAAGTATGAATTTGTGGGATGGCCAAAACTCCCTCTCTTTTTCCTCTCTTCTCCTTTCTTCCCCTCTCTTTTAATTAAAACAAGATAGTTTCAAAAATGAAGTGTGCGGCCACACATAAGAAGAGTCTAGAATTTTGACTCTTCTTTGACCAAAATATGGAAAATTACCCTTTTACCCTTAGGTTATGTGAAATTACCATAATACCCTCTAAACTTTTCCTAAATTTTCAATTAAGCCCAAAATGTAAGAATGACCAAAAGTTTTATTTTCATTTTGATCCTTGTACTTTGAAAATTATAATTAAGCCCCTTTACAAAATTACAAATTTGTCCTCCAAGAATTGAAAAATTACAAATAAGTCCTTTCACTTTTAATAATTTTGCCAATAAATCCTTATTTACATAAACTTTTCCAATTAAGCTTTCTAAGTGTCCAATAAATCTATAAATCATGTCTAACCACCTCTAAGGCATTAGAACACATTTAATTCAACCACCATAGTCATACCCATCCACTGGACTCAATTTTACACTCTTAGAAGCTCATATGTCAAAAATCTCCAAGATTTTGCATATCGATAAACTCTAAGTTCATATAAGAGCATATAACATCGTATATCACTTGAATAGATAATGAATGGATTCAAATACATTTTTGGACTCTTATACAATCGTGTATATATCAATATACAGTAGCATCTCTAAGTACAAACCAATACAAAAAAAACTCAAAGACTCGAGCATTACAGTAGTACTCATATACACAAGGCATATATGTAAACTGACCAAATATAATGGGAGATATAAACATTATGTGTTTATATCTCCTATTACTACATGTTTACCATATGCATATATGAGTGGCAATAATTATTACATATGTAATTTGCATGATCATATACCCACTTTGCCATACAATATTTAAGGTGTATATACACCCCAAATAAGCATTTCCCATATGTACATGAAAATTACATATGTAATAATTATTGCCACTCATATAATTATTACATATATGGTCAAGAGTATACCTACTTAGGACTAGGTATGGTTGTATTATGGTATCAACCCTTATTATTGAGATAGCTCTTCATGTCTAACACTAACATGGTTGTTCAATATGCATATTAATCCATCTTCCCATACTCCTTGGCCATATCACACTAATTAGGTGTACAACCTACTAGCTCTAGTTATCCAAATGGGTAATATGGTATACATCCATAGGGTTATCATACAAACCAAGTATTTACATAAACACATAATTCATATGGTACATATCACTGACATACCAAGGTAGCCCTAGAAAATATTAATGTATGCTATCTAGTTGATAGTATATGGTACTCTACCATATATACCTACTATATCATAAAGTTTATATGTCTAATTATGTAATGGTTATATAGGTATTTAACCATTAAATAAATGTATATTTTAATTGATTCATGGATGTATGGCAATATGAGAGACACTAGGACCATTAACATACATTCTTGGTCACCAATACATACTTAGCCAATAGATATACACCCTTAGGGGTATGTTATCTATGATGCTACCATCCCTATGAGAATGGAGTACTCTTGCTTTACAATTGTACCCATATGATATTAGACATATAAACTTTATGATATTCATGCATAGTCTATATGCTCACCAGTAAACATTTGGATATACTGTGGCATGTATGATCAATATGTACACAATGGGTTTAAGGTTTAGGGTTTAGAATTTTAGAGTTTAGGGTTTTAGAGTTTAGGATTTAGGGTTTAGGGTTTAGGGTTCTGTGTCACCCAGGCTATCCAACCAAAAGTCTTGGGGTATTACCAACCTATGACAAAGACATTGAGATACCATTGTGTACATATACCATATATGCAATAGTATATCCAAATGTAACATGTGATATGCTCACGATCATAAAGGCCCTATCTATTGAACTAAACATATTGAAAGGTTTGTAAATTTAGGTGGTAACTTACAGCATACAAGGTATGACACCTTGTCTATTATCATATCATATAGTCTATATGGGTACCATCCATATCCATTGTAAATATATGTATCCTTTAGGTATGTAGCTTGGATATCCTAGGCATGTATGACCATTTAGGACTACAATATAGGTATGTAGCTTGAGTACCTACATTAGTTTACATTACCTAACATACAAGACTGTACTATCCTAATTAGTATTATGGTACACTGTTTCAACCAAGAGTGTTTAAACATATGATATCATCAACATTGTTATACACTTATGTACAATCTCATCTGTAACAAGTGTATATATGATTATACACATATATAGTCAATTTAGTGTTGGATGATATCATATGGTTAAACACCCTTGGTTGAAATGGTGCACCATAATACCAATTAGGACAATACAGTCTTGTATGTTCGGTAATGTAAACTGACCACATATACTAAGGGTGCATATAGCCCTACTCTCTTTGTAGGGCTATATGCATAATCATTTACCCTCGATACATCTATTTTACATGTTATATTACATGTAATATATACACCTAAGCTAGTACATCCACTAATTGATTTAATGTATATACTGTAAATCTATGCACAACATTATATACTATAATGTATATTCTTCCTAGATATATAGTGGATATACCCTTGTCATAGTGGGTATACCAAATATAACATGTACCTTGGTGTTATCTCCTATATTGACATGGAATGTTATGACATTATTGTATACAATGGCCTAACCTTGTATGTATGATTATACAACATGGGTATAGCACATATCCAATTGTGATTGGGACACATGGGATGTATAACAAAATAGTAATGCCATAACCAAGTCCATGATTATCATAGGACTATTGGTGATGCCATGGTACCTATAGATGTCACTTTGTATATCGTAGCCCCTATACTATGGTATTACACCGAACAGAATTATCTACCTTTGTGGGTGATATGACATTTATACACCTTTGGCAACCAATAGAATACGTCTTGTTATTACCATACTAGGTTATGGAATGTACACATAATAGTCATATTAGTTTCCTTATGCCTATATTTGTATAGACCAAAATTATAATACCAATGTAATCTTATACCACCTATTGGTGGGTACATAGTGTGCACCCAACCCATAAATTCACAAGTACACGCCATGCTATATATATTGATATTGTATAGTAGGACCTGGTATATACATGTTTGATACCACAAATGTATTGCTTAGGCATATCTTTTGGTTATATAGTATAGTAAGGATTGCTTCCACTATATATTGATATATGGGAGTATGCATAGACATCCTTATCAAGGTATCAACCACAATAATGCATTATTATTAAATTGATATACTCATCTCATATCTAGTTATATGTTTTACCATGTTATACTTTTAAGCATATCTATGCCTATCCACCACATACTGCTTATATCTTTAAGGTAATTGATTGTAATGATACTGGCAAATACATCTTTATAGGCTACTAGTATCTTACACCCATATGGCCCACAAATGTATGTAGCTTATGTATTGTTAATAGTGTTTTGGGTATATAATGTAGGATAGATATGGTAAAGGGCACATAACAGTTGACTCCATATTCCAACGATTATTATATGGTTATACATGGGTGCCAAATCATATGCATACCATATGTGGAATATGATATCTAATTTATACTTACCATTCATAAGTTTTTGGTATAACCACATAACTATGGTATATAGTATTTATATACCATAGTTATCATGTCCCATGTTATTTACAACATGGGACAACTATATATGAGGGGTGTATACCATAGGGATTGGACTGTATACTACATGGGCATCCATACTCTATACACTTGTGTACCTTTGTATATACTATACACATACTATAGTGTATACAAAGATATGTACATTACACCTATAGATATATATGGTACATTTACAATGCTATATATTATGCGCTTAGTGAGTATATACCCACAACGTATGCATGCATATGTTATGGGTATATACTCCCTAAGCACATAACATATAGCATTATAAATGTACCATATATATCCATAGGTGTAAATATGTGTTGTGTAACATAAATGGAATTATCTAACCAACTTATAATTTCTAAACGCAATATTGTAATATAGGATATTACTATATGTAGCATGCTATATTACTTTTTATGGGTAATGGCTATATGCTCCCATAGCCTGTATAAAGTGGTATGTTGTAATATAGGATGCCAGTGCACGGGATACCATATACTATTATGGGATATAATAGTTATGCCAGTATACATGGTTATACTACTAGTTATTGAAATCATCAGGTAAATTTTATATAATCATATACATGGAGGTGATAATATAATTGCAATTATACGCAACTCATATTATAATATGGAATTATAGTGTACACAATTCATACCATGTATAACATTACTTAATAATATGTGTATATAAGGATTTATGCTATGGTAGTGTGTGGGATATTAATGCACACATGTATACTATGGGTTATTCGTTAAGAATGGTAGTACCATGATGATACGGTATACATCATGGTATGAATATAACTGATCCATGTAATTAGTCATGGAGTATATAAAAGCACTGACATAGGAACTATTTACTTGGTTACAACCTTACTATGAGCATTGACATGTATGTACTATCCATATGTTTTTATCTACACAACCTGTCTATATGGTATGCCAAGGTAACATTGGTTACACCATGTTATGTGTATATCAAATCCCTATGGTTTGGCATATGCTAGGTTGATATTGCTAGTAGTGTCCCCTAGGCCAATAGTCATATGTGACTTTTGTACTGATATTCTGACTTATTATTTATATATTATGAGGTTTTTTTATATATGCATGTATATTGTTTATGTAATGTGATTTACATTCTATAAATAGTATTTAGGCTTATGTCATCAAGTATGTGACTTGGTAGTAAAACCATAAGCATTATAATATTATTCTAAACTGTCCCTGGTCGATCATTATTGGTGGAACAACAATAAATAAAAGCTAGTATGTGTTCTGATTGATGATCATGTTTTACTGATCATGGATATAATTATCAAATTAGATACATAGATGTATGTTAGAGAACATATATTGGACCACATAGAGAGAACACTACATGGTTTCATGTCATTAGTGATTCTCAATATGGTTTGACTTTAGTCATTTGACCTGAAGTCATCATAGTTCCCTACATGAGGAATTTAGTGTTTTGACATTAGACTAAGTTATCTTTAACGGGATAATAAGTAGTATTATGTTGGACATTAAATGTATCATGTAGAGGGATGTGAATAACGTAGATGGGATTTGTAACTCTCTTAAATGAGAGAGATATTATTTGGGCCTCTTGACAAGTATGACTGAAGAAATGCATAGGCGTGCTCAAATGAATTGATGAGGAGTCATCAATGTCACTTGCTAGTCAGTCAACTTGGGAATCGAGAAACTATGATTAAGCAAATGTTGACATGTATCATGCCTTATGATTAATCTTGATATCGTATTACAAAGGGACTGAGTTTGTTTAGACTGAATTAAGTTTTTGGGTTTTTATTATATGAGATATAATCTGGGCTGAAACTTATTAGGCTTCGATAATCCTAATGGGTTTAGGATTTTGATATTCTTATTCCTAATAGGAATAAGGATTAGGACTTCTCTATAAATAAAAGAATTATGTCTCATTAGAAGACATACGAAAAACCCTCGCCACCTTGCCAATCGCTCCTTTTCCCGAGAGAAAAAACTGTTGGTGTTCTAAAATGTTTTAAAATGTGTTAGCACACATTAGCCACTGCTCAGATTGTTCATCCTTATGTTGATACCGGTTGAGGACATTCGCAAGCTGTAGCGTCAAGATATCTGAAAAGAATTCCAATCCGTGTGCTTCAAGAGGTAATTCCGTACACTTCTTTTTGTGAAATTTTGGTTAACCAAAGCATACAACCTAAAGTCCTATAGTCCATTCCGCTATATATTGTGCATTCCCGAGCTATAAGCGATCCAACATTATAATACCCACGTTACATATGGTGATTTATGTACCCCATACCAGTGTAATGACATGTATTGACTAACAAAATCATGTTATATACTCTAATTGTACATTATCTGTCATACCATAAGGTTTATCCACCTTATTATATAGGGTATAGTTATAAGTAATAATTCAACTACACATATGAATTATTGCTTATAACTTGTGATATAATGCCAAGTTTTTTGGCTAAATACAATCATGTCATTACACTGGTTTAAATACAAAGGAGATATAACCCATCAATTAGAATTGGAAATCCCCTTCTATGGCTAACACTACCATGATAATGCATTCCAATTCCATTTTTGTATATGGGTTGTAGTAACTATAGCCCATCATAATTGTATACCCAATGTTTAACCTATGGTATTTAGACACATTAGTTAAGGTAATATCGTCTATGAACCATCTAATAATTAAAGACATACAAATATCTTCCACACCACACCTGATGGTTGAGAGATGATGGATTTCATAAGGTATACTATTATGGTGGTGACGTAGTATATTTGATTTAAATATGCACTCACTACACCTTATGAGTGGGCATTATACTATACAGTCACATTGGAAAGGTTTACATGTTAATAATGTTATGTGTGATAACCATATAAAACACATAATACAATTCCACCAATTACTAACATGTAAATGGTATTGGCCTTAATATACATCAAGTGATATGCCATACTCTAATGTGATACAAACTAATCATATCAATTTGATATAACATATAATGCATGATAGTATGGGTAGCTTATTATAGTGGATGGACAATCAAATTGGTGGTCACATATATGGTATAATCCATATGGTATTACCCAACATAATAATACCTCTGATGATATGGTTGTGTATCATATCACCACTAAAGTAGTGATATCATGATCATAATGTATAATGTGTCAGGTAGTGTGTATAACAATGCAATTGTCACACCATATCATGCCATATATCATCCTACCAGTTGAGCATGTAGGATAACATGTAGTGTGTACACTGGACATAGTCAACCTATATGCCCATATATTGCCCACTCTCTTTGTGTCTCTATAATCATTTATTTGCCAAGCTCACTATGGACTTGCATATTGATACCCAAATCTATTAGTTATATATGTATGTAATATTACATACATAATTGCCCTGGGATACCATGGTACCCAACATGGGTTATAAGTATAGGGCATAACTATAATACCATTAAATGTAACACATATATTGATAAGCCATAAAAATAGTAGGACTTATCATTATACGCTTTATATTTAGTATATATGGATGACATCGTACTAGCATATATACTAACTTGGCCTTATGTAATGGTAACATATCTTACAAATAATCATGAAATTTTAGGGACCATAGGTGATCCATTAGTGCCATAATGAATGTCACATTATTATGTATGTAATATTAAGGGTGTCACTCTAGTACAAAATACGGTACGTAATTATGTTGACATGTAAAGCATATAATGATAAGTCAAGAGTACTGTGGTTATCCAATGGGTAATAATAACAGGGTGAAAGTTCTATATACATGCATGGTTACAAGACATTATGTATGGATTACTCACGCACAACTATATATATTGTACATGAGCTACCATATTGCAAGGCATGATAGTACCTTGTATGAAATCATGCATGTATTAATCATACAATATAGTTGTGCATGAGATGTACACCATAGGTTACTATTACAGTTGTAGGTAATAACAACATGACTTCCTTTAAGAATATGACATCCCTATTGGATATGTTCGTGTTCTTAACCTAGGGATACATGGTTGGATGGGACAATTCCCATACCCAGTTAAGATGTACTTGTGTGACACCCCACTCCCGCCGAACCCAAACCCGATATCGATCGTGATACCCGGATCCGTGCCCCGCGAGGGTGGCATGTCACATCACTTAACAAATCACTTGAC
>JANZXR010280823.1:0-29375 GCA_027575705.1 Erythroxylum echinodendron | reverse complement strand
ACGTCACCCTCGCGGGGCACGGACTCGGGTATCACTGTCGATATCGGGTTCATGTTCAGCGGGAGTGGGGTGTTACACTTACAATATGCGTTGTCTTATGGAGCTTCAACCTTGATTTGCTCTAACAGGTTAAACTCCACCCTATTAATGACATATAAGGCCATGAACACCTCCTTCTGACTTATGGCTTTCGTCACGTTATTATATATCCCTAGTTTATGTTCCTATATAAAGTTATATTGCAACAATCTCCTGCCATCGAGCTTGCTTCATAGACAAATTATTCTGGGTCCTAAAAAATATGTTGGTAACATTATCGGTACGAATAATGAACCTGGTCTCTAACAAATATACTCATGATGTCTCATGGTAATATATAATTTCAAGCATTTCCTTCTCATGTGTTAAGTACAACTACTCTGTACTGTTGAGCTTTTGGCTCTTAAATGCCACGGGATGACCCTTATGTACTAGTACTCCACCAATAACTTTGTTCAATGTATCCGTATACACCTTAAATGGAAGATCAAGCTTAGGTAGCTTCAATATAGGTTCGGTTGTTATAGTGACTTTAACTATCTCAAATGCCTTTTGATACGCATCCAATCAACTTCATTCTTGCTTTTTCTTCAACAAGTTCGTCAATAATGTTGATTTTTTTGAGTAACACACTATAAATGACTTATAGTAATTAGCCAATCTGAGAAAACTCTATAACTCTTATACTATCATAGGAATCAACCATTTAATTATTGCCTTCACTTTCTTCAGATCCATCCTGACATGACCTTTGCTCACTAAGTGACCTAAGAATTTGATCTTTGACTGTGCAAACTCACCCTTTTCTATCTTCATATAAAACTTGTGTTGCCTTAGTCATTCAAATACTTCCCTCAAATGCTCAGCATATTTTACCATATCTGTGTTATATACCACTATGTCATCTAGATATACCACAACAAGCTCATCAAGGAAGTCATACAATACATCATTTATTAGATTGAAAAATGTTAAAGGGGCATTATTCAATCCAAATTCCAAATGGTATAATTAAGAATTCGTATATCGAGTCACACACATTGTCTTTTGCTCATTGCTTTCAGTTATTTGTACTTTCCAATACCCACTTTGAAGATCTAGGTTCGTGAAAACTACCGTGTTTGACAATCTGTCCATCAACTCTTGAACTAAGGGAACATGATACCTATTTTTTATTTTTACCTTATTTAAGGCTCGATAGTCTAGGCACATCCAAATTGTTCCATCTTGCCTTTTCTGGAATAGCACCGAGGCATTACATGGGGCTTTGGAAGGTTGGACGAACCTTGCCTCTATCAATTCACTAAGTTGTTTTCCAAGCTCTCTCAACTCCAATAAGGACATCCTTTATGGGGTATGTGTAAGTGGGACAACTCTAGAAACTACTCAATCCTGTGATCAATCTCTTAGGCAACTCTTTCGACATCACTTCCCCAAACTCCCTCATCAAACTTGCAATCGCATTAATGATTTCCACTAAGTGATCCTTATCAATCTCCCATATGGAGATAAGATAGGTCTCGATACCCTTCTTCAATCTTTTCTTTTTGCTCATGGTCGATGCATGCGCTACCATCATTATATCATCCATAGTTCCACCACTAGATCTACAACAATTATCATAGAAGAACTTTTATTCGTTTATGATCATCTCACCTACCAAACTTAGATACAACTTTACCTTTACTACCTTTAAGAACTTGATTCCTAGTATCAAATCAAAATCTTCAAGTGATATGCCCATGTATTTGAACTTGGCATTCCAGCTTCCCATGCTTACTGGGATGTTGTAAGTAGCTCCTACCATCACTTATGCCTTACCTATAGGAGTATTCATCTTTGTCGGGGTCATTGACACCTTAAGCTCCAATTTGCACACCATCTTTTTCTGTCATGAAAGAGTGTTTCATACTCATATCCAACATTATAATTACCTCCTTCCCATTGACTTGTATTCCCACGTACATCAACTTATTAAAAGGATTGGATTAATCTGTAACTGTATTCAATATGGTGATCAGATTGCCACTTTTGAATCTTCTTCCTCTGCTTTAACAATGAAGACATTTAGCTTCTCCTTCCTTGGACATTCTATTGCAAAATGTGGATCGCTGTATACGTGATAAGCAAGTTTCCCCTTCTTGGAGGACATCTCCCCACCCTTGAAGCCACTATTTTCTTGCCTTTTCCCTTGAAATCTTCTTTCTTAGAGTCTTTGTTCTATTTTCCCTCACTCCTCTCTTATTGGGCTAGGCCTTTGCCCTTGGAAGAGGTGGAAGATCTTGCTTTAGTTTGCTTTGTCACTCAAAAATCCACCGAGGCATCATTAGTTACAATTGTACCAACCACATCCTTTACATTTTGCCTTTACAACTCCATTTGCACCCACGGTTGTAACCTGGACAAAAATTTGAAAAGTTTTTCCTTATCTGACATATTATCAGTATCCAACAATAGAGACCTAAACTTTTTAACGTACTCTCTTACCCATTCATCTTGCTTCAACTTCTTCAAGGCATCCCTTGCAAGCTAAAAAGAATTCATAGAAAGGAATTGATCTTTTAACTCCTTCTTCATTTTCTTTCATGTGTCGATGAAAGTTCTACTTGCACTAATTTCAATAGAGGTCCTCGTTCTCCACCAAATCTTGGCATCTCCATCTAAGAATATTATCATCATATTAACCTTTTTATATGTGTTTAATTATTGATACATTTAATCATTTACACTTACTGATTAATGATACGAAAATGCTTAAGATACTCATTTTAATTCATATATGATTTTAAGTGCAATTTGGAAGAAAAAATTAAAGTGAGTCGACAGCATTACATTTGGGCCATTTTCTGAAGATTAATATTCACTTGTGTTCATGAAGTAAGAAGAGGAAAATTAGAGCACGAAGAAAAAAAATCATCCCAAAAGAAGACTACTAAAAAGCTGCCAAATAAAACAACACAATAGCTTAAAAGGAGCAAAGTCGACGTAGAAGAACAGCATCAATAAGATAACAACCAATGTGCAAAATGCCAGTAGCCCAACCAAAGGGAAACGATCTAGCAATGCAGCACAGGCAACAAATACAGGAGCAACACATGTCAAGTAAAATGATAACAACAAGGAAGAAACGTAGACCACGTCTACGTTTCATTCAAACATTATGCATGAAACACAGACATTTGGCCAAGAGCTTGCAAGAAGGGTTTTAAGAACAAATAGTAGCGTGGTCCATCGAAGTTTAATTATCATATCATCAAATAGTACTAAGAGGAGGGCTGGTGGCAGAATGAAATAAAAAAGAGTGGCGTAAGTAGAAAAGAATAGAAGGGAGTTGCAGAGGAGTGAAATGTGAATAGTAAAGGTGGACCTTAAACTTAATTTGTCACATCAATGAATAGTGAGGAGAAGAAGCTTGCACATCGAAGAAGAGCAAAAGGGGTTCTTCGGTGGGGTTATAAATGTCAGGGCTTAAGCTTTTTCTTAGGAGACCCATGGAAGGTTAAGATCCTGATACCGGTTCGGAGGTGAAATCGATATCGACAACCCGAGTTAAGCATTTTTTTATTGTTTTGTTATTTCTTTCTCTCATCAGAAATTGATTATGTTATCTTGTGTAAATTGAATGGGTATTTGAATGATGATGATTTTAATGCTCTATTGAATCCTTTTTTATGAAAACCCATTGCTATAATCGCATGCAATACGTAATCGTTGTATTCTCGATTCATGTGTAGCAACTAATGGTTACAAATAATTAAAGATAACATAAAATAGGTTAAATAATCCGAGTTTGTGTGATTATTGCCTATATTAGTCCATTTTTCTGATTTATAATGCAGTTGTTCGGATAAACTAGAGAGCTTATTCTAGGTTTCCTGATAGTTAGGGTTAATCAACGAGCGCTTTATAATTAACTAGGATCTAAGGAAAATTGGGGTTAACAGATCTTGTTGTGAATCTATGACCAGCAATTGCTAAGAGAGATAGAAGAACAACAAATCAATGAATTATGCTTAATTAGGGTATAGGCCGAGATTGAACCAAAGAACCAGATCCCTACCGAATTCTCCAATTTTATCGTGTTTTGCATGTTTTCTTTAATTTTTTTTCATTATGTTTGTTTTATTTTATTTTCTTATTAAATTCAAAAACCACCCCTCATTACCTAAACATCAATTAATTTCATTTCATAAGCTAACCGAACACTCCCTATGGGATCGACCTAAACTCACCACTACTACAGTAGTAGTCTAGTTATTTTATTTTGATTAGCGTTACGATGCGCCGATCAATTTTGGCATCGTTGCTTGAGAGTGCGGTGTTTAGTTTTTGTTTGTGATTTTAATTAATGTTTTATATATAGTTGTTCGTAATTGATTTCTTTTTAATTGACGTTTTATATATATTTGTTCGTAATTGATTTCTTTTCAATTATTTTGTAATCTTTTCATTTTTTGTTTCGTGTTTGTGATTTAAAAAAAAATCAATATGGATGGAAGTAATTTTTCTTTAATTCATATTCTCAATCCTATAATAATTTTTTGACTGATCAACCTAACTTTTGTTATGGATGGGATAATCAGCTGAATTACTTGCATGATAGTTTGCAAGAAGCACATCAATTCCCATAGATATTAGAAGCTTCCTATCAAGACTCCGATACATCCTTGGAAGAATTAGTTAATGTGTATGCTACTAACACTTTGCAATTCCAACAAGAAATAATTTCTAAAATCTAGAACTTGACAAGCCTGGCAGATCAATTAATGGAAGCTATCAACCGCCTAGCATCACAATGCAAAGAGATGCAACCATATCAACCTGAGGAGTACTTGATGGATGTTAGCGTGGAAACATTATAGAGTGAAAAGGAGCTTGAGAATCTTGAGTGTAGTACTCAAGGAATTCTTTGCGTCGAAGAAACTGAGGAGGAGCTCGAAGCAGAAAAAGATACATCTTTTAGCTTAGAGTTAAGTACTGAGTCCATGATTATTTTTGAAACTAACTCTTCACCTTTACATAGCAGATTGAAGGAAATAAACAAGGAAGAAAAAGGTGAAGAGATGTTCGAAATATTTCTCGCGTGTATAGACCCAGTCGAGATTGAAAGTCTGAGGATAGGGAAGGAGCTAAATGGAAACAATTATCAACCAAAACCCTATCCTAAAGAACCTCACGTTGAAGAACCTTATATGCCATTAGAAGATTATAATTTGCACATGAGGAAGTATGGAATCGAGCTAAAGACCCTAAATCAAGGCACTTCTTGGGAGGCAACCTAAAGGAAGTAAATTTCTTTGCTTTTAAATTTTCTCATTTGTTTTTTATCCATGTGTGTTTCCTTATTGTTTTATTTTTTCTTGTTTTTAAGTTTCCAATCAAAATGAGAGAAACAATAAAATAAACAAAGAAACATTTTCTCGTTTTCTATTGCTTCTAGGATTATTTAGTCATGGTTAGAGTGTGAATTGACTAGATAATTTCGTAGCAACTTTGATATGTACTTTTGCTCTTGTGATTGTTTGATGTGCATTATCTTTAGAAGAATAGAGACTAATGGTAGACAAAGTCGGTGAGATTTTAAGCCTTATTAGACTGAAACATCCACATTAGTCTCATTGTTTTTTGATAATGTATGATGATATGTAAATCCCGATTTCGCACTGAATTTCTATTCGAGACCACATTTTTATCACATACAATAACATGGATATGATTAGGCATTCTTTCTTTTTCATAAACTACATCAGCCAAATTACTTACTCTATTGACATGATTTTTTCCCTTGTTAACCCCCTTTAAGCTTTATACTTTTTCTTTGTGTACTAACCACATTACATGCTTTATATTTACCAAAATGTCCTATCCAAGCCATAAACTAGTGGAGCATTTGTGATTGTTGAGTTTGTGGATGTACAAAATTCTAAGTATGGGGTTATCATATGTGTAGGTTTGTTGGGATGTTGGGATGTTTTGTAATTGAAATTCCCATGTTAATGTAGTTTATTTTAATGTTTAAAAAAAGGAAAAGAAAGAAAGAAAAGAGAAAAGCACAAGAAAAGAAAGAAAAAAAAAAGAATGAAAAAATTTTGTTTAAATAAATTTATCAAGGAGTAAGTGCATATGAGTTTGCAAAGTTATTGATGATTAATGCATCTTCCTAGAGTTTTAATGAATGTGATATTTGAGAATGTTGAGTATAAGGTAGATGTTGGCTTGGAAAGTTCACTCTTGTGGTTTCAATGTATTGTTGGATATAAATCATATGAGTGATTCTTTCGGATTGGTATATGCTTCATGTGATTTGTGTGTGAGAGCTAAATGGGGTTGTGAAGTATAAATGTTACATTCGTCATAGATGACGGTACCCAATTTTTCGTAAGTGTTGCTTTGTTTCACAAACTTAATGGTTTCATTCTACTTAACCTAAATACATCTCACCTTATCTTTCCCCACATTACAACCCTCAAAAGTCCTTTGATTCATGATTTTGCATGTGAACATTAGTGGTGGAGAAATAAAATGATATGCAAAGTTGTTGAATGACATGATCATGAATGGTGTTGAGTGTACCTATGGATATATTTTAGTTAAACACATTTTTCGAGTCTATCATTAGATTGCTCAGTTCTTAAAGGTATTAAATATTGATTAATCATGAGTAAAAGATTGGAATGTTGATTTTTTACTATAATTTTTAAAAAGTGATTAATCTTTGTTTATGATTATGTATTTTTAGAAAATATAGGAATTGAATAAATGTTTCTAGTCTTTGAGCTTAATTTGGAGGTTTTGCCTGAGGATGGCCAAAAGCTAAGTGTAGGGGGAAATTGATATGTGTTTAATTGTTGATACATTTAATCATTTACACTTAGCGATTAATGATACGGAAATGCTTAAGATACTCACTTTAATTCATATATAATTTTAGGAACAATTTGGAAGCAAAAAAATTAAAGTGAGTCGACAACATTATATTTGGGTCATTTTTTGAAGATTACTATTCACTTGTGTTCATGGAGTAAGAGGAAGAAAATTAGAGAAAGAAAAAAAATCATCCTAAAAGAAGACAACTAAGAAGCTGCCAAATAAAACAACACAATAACTTAGAAGGAGCAAAGTAGATGTAGAAGACCAGCATCCATACGACAACAACAGATGTGCAAAACACTAACAGCCCAGCCAAGGGGAAATGACATAGCAGTGCATCATAGGCAACAAATACAGGAGCAACGTACTTCAAGTAAAATGACAAAAATAAGGAAAAACATAGACTAAGTCTCCGTTTCATGCAAATGTTATGCATGAAACACAGATGTTTGGCTAAAAGCTTGCGGGAGGGGTTTTAAGAATAAACAGTACCGTGGT
Source organism: Erythroxylum echinodendron (assembly GCA_027575705.1). Taxonomy (NCBI): domain Eukaryota; kingdom Viridiplantae; phylum Streptophyta; class Magnoliopsida; order Malpighiales; family Erythroxylaceae; genus Erythroxylum; species Erythroxylum echinodendron. The sequence goes on along the minus strand of JANZXR010280823.1, from coordinate 21,968 downwards.
CCATCAAAGTTTAATTGTCATATCATCAAATAGTATCAAGAAGAGGGCTGGCAACAGAATGAGACAAAAAAAGTGACGTAAGTAGAAAAGAAGAGAAGAGAGCTGCGGAGGAGTGAAGTGTGAATAGTAAGGATGAACCTTAAACTTAATTCGTTATATCAATGAATAGTGAGGAGAAGAAGCTTGCATAGTGAAGAAGAGCAAAAGGGGTTCTTCGATAGGGTTATAAATGTGAGGGCTTAAGCTTTTCTTAGGAGACCCATAAAATGCTAAGATCCCGACACCACTTCGGAAGCGACATTGAGGCCGAAAACCCGAGTTAAGTATTTTTTATTGTTTTGTTGTTTCTTTCTCTCATTAAAAATTGATTATGTTATCTTGTTTGAATTGATTGAGTATTTGAATAATAATGACTTTAATGCTTTAATGAATCCTTTTTCATGAAAACCCATTGCTATAATCAAATGCAATATGTAATCGTTATATTTCGATTCATGTGTAGCTAATAATGGTTCCGAATCATTAGAGAAAACATAGCATAGGTTAAATAATCTGAGCTTGTGTGATTATTGCCTAGATTGGTCTATTTTTCTTATTCATAATGCGGTTGTTTGGATACACTTAGAGAGCTTATTCTAGGTTTCTGATAGCTAGGGTTAATTAACAAGTGCTTTATAACTAACTAAGATCTAAGGAAAAATTGGGATTAATAGAGCATGTTGTTAATCTATGACTGATAATTGCTAAGAGAGATAAAAGAACAACAAATCAATGAATTATGCTTAATTAGGTTGTAGGCCGATATTGAACCAAAGAACCAGATCCCTACTAGATTTCCCAATTTTAACATTTTTTCGTATGTTTTCTTTAATTTGTTTTCATTAGGTTTATTTTATTTTATTTTCTTATTAAATTCAAAACCCCTAATTACCTAAACATCAATTAATTTCATTTCATAAGCTAACTGAATACTCCCTATAGGATCGACCTAGACTTACCACTACTACAGTTATTTTGACTAATGTTATAATGCGCTGATCATCTTTTTAGCATCAGGTACCTTAGCAGGTACAAAGTATTGCTCTATATCCTACAAAAAGTTTTTGAGCTCTTTTGCGTTTTACCTACCCTTGAAAATTTTGGTTTAATGTACCTTCATAATATTGCTCTTGCTATGCCCAATATCATGTGTTATAATAGCACGCCTTAAAATCATCATCTTAAACCTAGTCTCCTCTTGTGCCCTTATCAAATTTTCTATTTTAATTGATGGATTTGGTCCTTCAATATAGCAAACCGAGTATTATAGGATATGACATCTGCCTCTCTTTAAGGAATTGTCCCTATGAGTACCTCCACTCTATCGACACGTTTCATCAAATTGCTACCTCCCACTATATCAAAGTGTGGCTCTGATACTAGTTATTACAAAGGTCTTCTTAGACATCAAACTTATACTGCAAGTTGTATCTACTCCTTTATACAACAATCTCGCTTAAGTCTGTTTAAGCAAGACTCAGCCTTTCCCTATGTAATCGTCAACCAACTAACTTGTTCTTAATCACCTCATGATTCTTATAGTGTTTAACTCTCACACTCTTGCAAAAATTGTTGAGAAAGCACTAAACTAATAAAGACAGCAATAAGAGCATAAAAGAGATACAACATTACTTCCCTCAAAATACATAAAGGAATGCTCTCTCACTCTATCTTCTGAGGAGCAAAGCTAAAATGATCTATTTATAGGCACCTTTAACTTGATGACCAAGTTACAATTCAAAATCTTAACTGAACTAAACTAACTAGATCATATATTATCACAATCAGATTATATCAGTCTAACCAATAAGATGACATCATCATCCAAATAGGACTTTATTTGATAGGATTTAACTACATCACCACTAACAAGATAAGATATTACATCTAACGAGGAATGATACATCCATATCAACGAAGATATCCACTATATTCAAATGATCCTCCCATATGATCGTTATCTTTTTAAGTTGATGTTTATCAGTTGTGATCTTATTTTCCACATCATCCAAGATCTCTACCTATTGATGATGAATCATCCAAGCCTAAATCCTTTAATAGCAAACTAGTCTGATCAATGCTTACCCCTATTAAGTCCATTAACCATGGTCCATTCATTTGATCATACACTTAAGTCTTTATTCCATCAAAAACTTTATCTTAGTCAAGTTAGTCCATACAAGGTTTAAAACTTTAACAAAACTCGTACTATGCTTGATTTAACTTGCTAAGGTACCTTGGATATTTTGCATGCCATCGTCATGTGATTAAGCTAACCTTCAACCCGAGACCCATTTCCAGCTAACTGTAAAGTTCAGTTATGTTTTAAGGGGCGAACAGTAGTTTAGTGACTCTAAATGGAAAATTATGCTAAAAATAGAACAAATCTTGTAACAAGAAACACCTAAGCAATTGGTTTCATTCAAAAGACTAATATGACAAGGAAAAAGACATAACATATACGAATCATTCATCCACTCTTAAAGTTTCTTGTCCTCCACAAGGTTGACTAACACAAACCTTTATCGCATCTCAAAAAAGAGCTCCCAAGTAGTTTTTTGGGATGCGTCATGACCATATTATGTACATTATTTAACAATCCTATGATCCACAATAGAGAGAGCAAGAAAATTCTCTATAGATTTAGGAGACAGTTCTACGATAAGATATGTGTCTTTCTAACTGAGAAGTATGAAAAACATTGTGAATAAGTACCAAAAATAAGGAGCCATCTTTTAATTAACCCTATCAGAGATAGATAGTTGCTTAAAGGTTGGAGCTTTAAGTACACTTAATCACCACATTGAATGATCTACTGCCAGAATCTTGGAATTTCCTACCATATAAGGTACATGAATACGGATAGGATGATATGCAAAGTAAATATGTTTTTAAATTGCGATTGAGCATTTCAGTTTACCGTTAGTTTAGGGGTGATAAATTGAGAATAAAAGTAGTGCCACACATTGTAGTTATAAGAATCCTTGCCATAAATGTTCTAGAAAGCATGTTCTATATCGCTGACTATAGTCTTTGACATATATAACGTATAATTTAAATATATGATTGATGTATGCATTCGCCTCCTCTTGAGTTGAATAGGTATGCATAGTGTGATAAAATGAGCATCTTTACTAAAACAATATACCTTTATCATAATACTGAGTAACTATTATACTTAAGCCCTTCGACGAAGTCTATGCTCAAACTAACCCAACTCTCCTAAAAAATTGATAGTGGTTGAAGTAGACCCTACATCCCTATATTTTTCATATTAATTTCATTGGTAAATTTGGTTATATTTGATGTAGTTAAAGAGACCAGGTTCGAGCTATTGAACATTTTAAGTAATTTTTCAGTTAGCCTTCTAATTCTAAATCAAAAGTTGAGTAGGATTAGATAAAGTTATAATTGCTATTTCTATTAAAAAATATCATGCATAAGTGATATAAGTTTAGTCTTCAATTTATGGGAGTGCTTTACCACTAACAACCCTTTTCACCTCAAGAGATTATCCTTTTAATTTGATAGTGTAAAAATTGAGTGTTCCCTTTTAAGTTTTGTGATTAAGTCTTAAAAAGTGGAATAACCCTCTCAACTACCCTTAATTTTTTGAAATAATTTGATTGCACACTAAATTACCAAGAAAAATAGTTTAGTGTTATATGTTAGATAAAGAAGAAGAAGAAGAAGAAACCAGTGTTTTCCTAGAAGAAATTACAAAGAGAGGAAGAATTTTAATAAAAAATACTTCTATTATAACAATACTTGTAATATCATTCCAAACTTATATAATATTATAAGACTACATATATATGGTAGTAATCAAATGACTTATGCTTAGACTCTTGAAATTTCAAAACTCTTAATATATAGGTAGATTTAGCACATAATTAAAGGAACTAAACTATTGAATCTTAAGAGACATAACTTAATGAAATATTTGAACTTTAACATTTATATCAAAATTCAATTTAAATATAAATGTTTTAGAGCATTTAAAAAATTAATATTTGAAAAATATTAAATTTAGTCCTTAAATTGATGGACTTAACTCTCCACTAGAGTTTTATAAATTTTTAAATATAAATTTTAGTATTTATTTATGTACTCCTTTGCTAGTTAGACTTCCTAACTGGTAAGAGAGGCCTACAAACTTTATCTTTCTTATTCATAATTGTTAGTTTCTCAAACCCTTATTTTCCTGAACCCTTTTTTCTTCCAAAGATACATACAAGCCCAAGGATGAAAAGAGGATTAAAGTCTTTTGAATGGGTTGTTTCCTGAATGCATAAACTTTATGTTATTTTCTAGTTATGTAAATCTTATAATTGTTAGTTACCTAGTTATCCACTCATTATTCTATTATCAAATATGTCTATGTTGCTTCTCATAACAGAGCATGCCTTGGAATTTTTTTAAAGGACATATTACTTTATTGATAAATTGCAATCACACATGCGTGCATATCTACACAAGTATACAAAAGCACTGGTATTGGCTCATTTCTATTCCACATACAATCGTTGCCATGTAAATTGATTTGGAATAGCTTGCTCTTTGAGTATCAATCCATATAAAAACTATATTCATCGCCTTATTATTCCTAATATGATCTCTATTATCTTCTTATGCAGAAGCATAAGTTAAAAAGAAATAGAAAGGAAAATCTAAAAAAGAATAAAGAATTTGACAATGTTTATGAGTTGTAGATGTAAATTTGCTTTTGTAAGAAGTGGAAGCTATAAGTGTAGATCATAAAAGAATCTTTAGCTTTAATATAATGCACCACCATATTTCTTTTACAATTCTTGTAATATTATACTAATCTTTTCCTATTTCTAGTCTTATTGCATACAAGAAGTTGATAATTGAAAGTTATGAATATGGTCTTTTAAATGGGTTTTTGAGTGTGCTATGATTGTGTTTGGAAAATTAAAGGTTTAGGAAACAAAATCAATTTTTGGCAAGAAGGCAAAGTTGATAAGGGGGCCTATAAATAAATAATGAAATATTTTCAAATTACATAAAATTGATAGAAACCTAACAAATAGTTAGGATCCCGTCATTTTAGGGACTAAATTAAATATTCTTAAAATATTAGGGTTTTTTTAATGCTCCAAAACATTTAAGTTTAAGTCGACTCTTAATGGGAATACGAGGGTTCAAGTTGCCCCTTTTACCTAATCCTTAACCCTTCATCTACTTAAATTAATATATGTAAATTTAAATATACTTAACGTAAGATTTATATTCCTAACTTAATTCAAGCACATTTAAACTTAAAATCATGTTTATCTTCAATTATTAACCTCATTTTTATCTTCAAACATTCTTTTTAAACATAACTTTTAGTTACTCCAACAAAGCTTCTTATTGCCTTAAAATTATCAAAAATTGAGGGCCTTGTTGAAAATATTCACACTATGGTCTTAAGACTTCATATAATTAAGTTGCACCGCTTACATGAAACATAGTCACAAACAAAATGAGACCTAGTATCTATATGCTTGCTATGTTTATGAAATATGGAGTTCTTTACTATGACAATGGCCAATTTTTTTATCAATACAAACTTCAGTAGGCTTCCTTTGTTTAAAATGAAATTCTTTCATCAAGAACTTTATCCAAATTGCTTGAGTCACATAAGAACTGATGACTATATATTATGCTTTACAAGTTGACATAATAAAAATAGATTACTTCTTTGATCACCAAGTAAAAGTTTGTATTACCTAAATAAAATATTAGGCTAGTGGTAGTACTTCGATCATTAATATCTCTAGTTCAATTGCAATCACCGAAACCTCTAAGTTTCAACTTATTATAGGTAGAATAATATAACCTAAAATCAAGAGTACCTTTCATGAATCGTAAAATCCTTCTTATAACATTCAAATAGGTTGATATTGGAGTCTACATATAATGACTAACAAATTTAACTCCAAATAATATATCAGGCTTTGTACAAATTAATTATTGCAAATTTCTAACTAAGCTATGGTATAGTGTTGGATCCATCGTTTAGCCTTTCACATATTTGAATAATTTTATGCTACATTCCACTAAAAGGTCGACTAGGTTATAACCACTTATATAATTTTTTAAAATTTCTTTTGCATAACTTTTTTAGGAGATTAAAATATTATCCTCCATTTACATCATTTTTATAATAAGGTAATATAACGTGATTACCAAATGTATCATCTTAAATTCATATCTTATTACTCTATTGAATTCTTAAAATATCTTTAAATTATTACATGTAAAAATTAGATCATCCATATGTAAGCTAACAATCAAAAATATATTGTCATTCACCTTTATGTAGAGAGCATATTCATAAGCACACTTGTTAAAGTCATTGTATTGGAAATATTTGTCAATTATGTAATTCTAAGCTATCGGTAATTACTTTAGACCACAAGAACTTCCTTTAATTTTAACATTTTGTCTTTTTATCCTTTCACTATATATCCATGATGCTGTTGCACATAAACCTTCTCTTTAAGATATCCACTGAGGAAGGTTAATTTAACATTCATTTAAAATTTCTTCTCTTTATTTTGAGTTGCCAAAGAAATATTTAACTTTATGATTTCAATGCAAGTTACTGGAGCAAAAACTTCCTCATAATCAATCCTTTATCAGTATTAATATCCCTTTGTAACAAGCCTCGTTTTATATCTTTCTAACTCCATTTTTAATTTTTCTTTATCTTGTATACCATTTGATACTAATGGTAGCATGTCCATAAGAAAGAGTTATTACTTCTCAAATGTCATTCTTCTTAATTTTATTAATTCTTCATTCATATCTTCTCTCCATTTTTCATTCTCAACTATTTCATTAAATTCAATTGGCTCATCATTTAAAAAAAACAAATATTATGCGATTATTAATTCTCTCAGTTTTTTGATAAAGATCACCAAGTCTCCTAGTATGTTCGGGTATTTCACTTATACTTCCTTTAGAATCTCGAATTTCACTATATGTTAATGATGGTAACTTCTTCAATACCATATTCTTTTTCTAAAAAAGGAAGAAAATCATAATTCTATCATTGAACTTGCCAATTCCACGTGGGTTCCTCATCAAAGTCCATTTATACACTAATGAACACATTTCTATCACCCAGATTGTAAAGATCATACCCCTTAGTTTTATAATGATAAAAAACAAATGCATATTTCTTACTCTTGTTATCAAGCTTCAAACAGACGCATCAAGAATATGATTATACAAAATAATTTCTAATATCTTCAAGTGAGATCTAGTTAGCTTTTACCTATTCCATACTTTGAGCAGACTCTTATTAGTTACAACTTTTATCACACACCTATTCAATAAGTATATTACACAATCGACAGCTTAAGCCCAAAATTCTTTTTGATATCTCCTTAGTTTTTATCATGTTTCCTGTTTATTCACAATAATTTGAGTTTTCTCTTTGATACATCATTTTATTACAATGATATTGAAGTAGTTAAAAATCAAAGAATCCTGTGTTAATCACAAAATTATTAAAACTCTTTAGAAGTGAATTCTCCTCTCCTATTTGATCTTAAGACTTAGATTTTAAATCCACTTTCTATTTCTATAAAAGCTTTAAAGTTATGATAATATTTGAAAGCCTTTATTCTTTTAACAAAGTACATTATATTTTCTACTGAAGTCATCAATAAACAAAATTAGAAATACATATTCTTAGAAAAAGAACACGAAGAAATAGGCCCATACAAGTTAGTGTGAATTAACTATAGTGGCCCCGAAACTCTTGATTAAGACTCCATTAGAAAGTTTTTTTGAGTTTGCTTCCTAAAACGACATCCTTTACATAAATGATTAGTCTGATTAATTAGAGGTAATACATTTACCAATCTTATTATTTAAATTTTTTTAATCCACCAAACAAATCTCAAATATCATAATATGTAGGATTTTTATAACTTGATGATGTACATTAGCAACATCTATTTATATGGTCAACAAAAATAAGAAATTATTTTCCACATGTACTCTAGCAATCAGATTCCCTGTAACATCCTTCAAAAATATTTTATGAAAAAAATATAAGCTTTTTATAATAGTTAATCTATACTCAATATATTACTCTTCGTATATGGAGTATAATAAATATTTGAAATAAATTGTTGACTTTCATTCTTTAACTGTATTAATATATTACCTTTTCCCATACATGAATTTTAGAGGAATCATTGAAAGTAATACTATCACTAACTTTCTTATCGAGCTCTATGAACATGTCTTTATTGCCATATATATGATTACTAGCTATAGTATTAAGTTATCGTACAATCTTTTCCCCTTCCTATAAGCCTTTATAAACATTTAAAGAGTGGATTCCATCTCATTATTATATTTATTTCTTTCATTGCGAGAAAGATTAGTCTTTCATCGTAATTAGCATCATTTTGCATTCTTATGAATAATTCTTAAATTCATAATAAGTATACTTAAGACTTTTCATATCTTTTCTAATATAGCCTTATTCCTCATCTACTACGTCCTTTTCTTAGGGTAAAATGATAATTCCCATCTCTATTTTAAAATGAAAACTAGGTAACTCTTCCTCCTCTTTTATAACCTAAATTATGTGGATGAATTATATCTTAATTAAACTTGATTAGAATTTGATTAAGACTCTACCTTCTTTTATGAATATATATATATTGATTAAACTTACCCTTTTCAAATAATTAGGCATTTTATGTAAACTTAAGGCCCATAAGCCTAAAGAAGGATGACTAGTCGTGCCAAATTAGTCATTCCCATCTATACACTCATTAGAAATATCATTTTCCCCTAAGTTTCTTTTCTAAACTTTGATCGAGAATAAAACTTTTGGCATTCAAGTCTATTTAACTTAATCAGGATAACCTTCAGATTCCTTAAGGATCATCTTTTAATCATTCAACCATATTACCATATATCTACAATGGTTAGGCCAAAATAATTGATATGTGTTTAATTGCTGAAACATTTAATCATTTACACTTAGTAATTAATGATACGAAAATGCGAAAGATACTTACTTTAATTCATATATGATTTTAAGTACAATTTGGAAGCAAAGAAATTAAAGTAAGTCGAAAGCACTACATTTGGACCTTTTTTGAAGATTAATTTTTACTTGTATTTATGGAGAAAGAAAAAGAAAATTAAAAGACAAGAATAAGAAAAAAACTAAAAATACAAAGAAGAATAATTAAAGGTGGCAGCTGGGAAAAGATGAAGCATGAAATGACATCACAGCAAGGAGGAGCAAGGACCTAAAATAGCAACAGATGTTAGGTGTTTCATGTAATCAGCGTGTGTTTCATGCAACCAAAATGATGTGTAGAAGAGGTGGAAACAAGGAGAAAAATAGCAACACTTGGACAATCTGGCCAAGAAAAATGTCACCGTACAGAAGCAGCAAGAGGTTTGTAAGGTTTGGTGAACAGTGAAGAAGAGCAAAATGGGTCTTTGGTAGGGTTATTTTTGTGGAGGTTTAAGCATTTTTTTGGGAGACCCATAAAAGGCTTAATGTCTTGACGCCGATTCGGAGGTGACATCAATGATGATGACTTGCGTTAAGTGTAATTTTTATTTTTTTTCTTTCTCCCGTTAGAAATTGATTGTGTTATTCTATGCTAATTGATTTAGGTTTTGTGTATAGATCGAATTTTTGTTATTGTTCGGTTATTTGTGTATAAACCTATTGGGTATTGTGAAAGGATGATTTTAATAAATTCATTGTATTGTTTAATTGCATACCCATTGCTAGAATTTTGATATAATCCGTAACTGTTATATTGAAATTCATGTGTAACAACTAATGATTCGTAATCATTAGGGATAATATGACCCAAGTTAAATGACGCACCGTATGTGGTTGTTGCCTTGATTAATTGATTTTTCTAATTCGTAATGCTACTGCCTAATTAAACCTAGAGATCGTATCCTAGGTTATTCGATAGTTAGGTTTAATTAATAATCATTTCTTGATTAAACAAAACCTAAGAGAAAACTCAAGTTAATTATTAACCCACGATTAGTAGTTGCTAGGAGAGGTTTAAAAACAACAAATCATTAAAATATGCTTAATTAGGGTGTAGGCTGAGATTGAACCAAAGAACCAACTACCGAATTCCCCACTTTTATCTTTTTTTGCATGTTTTCTTTAATTTTTTTTATTAGTCTAGCTTCATTTTATTTTTATTTTTTTAATTTCAAAATTCAAACCCCCCTAAACCTAAACACCAATTAATTTCATTCAATAACTTTACACACACTCTCGGTGTGATCGATCTAGACTCACTACTGCTATAGTAGTAGTCTAGTTATTTTATTTTGACTAGCGTTACGATGCGTCGGTTAATTTTAGCATTGTTGTTGGGGAGTGCGATGTTTTAGTTTTTGTTTATGATTTAATTGGTGTTTGATTTATATTTGTTTGTAATTTATTTCTTTTCAATTATTTCATGATCCTTTCTTTATTCTGTTTTGTGATTGTGATTTATTAAAAAAATCATGGATGACAGTAATTTTTTCTTTAACTCTTCCTCTCAATCCTATAACCAATGTTGGACTGATTAACTTAACTTTAGTTATGGATAGGATAATCAATAAAGTTACTTCCATGATAGTTCGTAGGATGCACAACAATTCTCTTACAGACCAAAAGCTTCCTATTATGACTTGATCCTTCTCTGGAAGAGTCGATAATATTGTAAACATTAATATTTTGCAATTGCAATAAAATACTCTACAATTCCAACTGGATGGAGGGCAATTTCTAAAAACTACATGGTATAGCGCCTAATATTCGGAGAGCTAACACAACTCAAGTACATCTTTAGAAGAAATGCTTAATATTATGGCTATTAACAATCTTTAAATTCAACAGGATATGCAGCAGTTCTAACAAAATATGCAACAACTATTTTAGCAAGCTGTACAACAAATATGGCAGGATGCTCTGCAATTCTAGCAAGATGTAATCATCTAGAACCACAAAGTGAAGAGGAGTAACAGTATTAACCCGAGGTGTACCCAATGGACGTTTGTGCAGAAACTTTACAAAGTGATGAGGAGCTTGAGAATTTTGGGATCAACCTTTAAAGAATTGCTTGTATAGAAGAAGCAGAGGAGGAGCTCGAAGCAGAAAAAGACATATCTTTTAGCTCAGAGGTAAGTACTGAGTTCATGATTATTTTTTAGAATAACTCTTCACCTTTACATAGCAAATTGGAGGAATTAAATGAGGAAGAAAAAATTGAAGACACATTTGAGATCTTTCTAGAGTGCATGGACTCAATCAAGATTAAAAGCCAGCAGATATGGAAAATGCTGAGTATTACAGACCATCAACTGAGACCTTATCCCGAAGAACCTCACATGGAGGAGCTACATGTGACACCTGAAGATCACAATGTTATCATGTGAGGAGGAAACATGGAGTCAAGCTAGTGACCCTAAATAAAGGCGCTTCTTGGTAGGCAACCTAAGGGAAGTAAATTTATTGTCTTTGCATTTTTGTATTTCTTTTTATATGCATATGTGTTCTTTGTTAGTTATTTTCTTGCTTGTTTTAAGTTTTCAATCAAAATGAGAGAAAGAATAAAACAAACAAAACAAACATTTGCTCGTTTTCTATTGCTTCTAGGATTATTTAATCATCAGTAAAGCATGAATTAACTAGACAATTTCATAGCAATTTTGGCATGTACTTTTGCTCTTGTGATTGGTTGATGCGCATTATCTTTAGAAGAATAATGAGTAGCGGTAGAAAAATCCAATGAGATTTTGGGCCTTATTTGACTAACACACTTATATTAGTCTCATTATCTTTTGATAACATATGACCTTCATAACATGTACATCCTAATTTTGCGTTGAATTTATATTCAAGACCACAATTTTATCCCATGCATTATGATTTGGAATTCTTTATTTTTTATAAACTACATTAGTCAAATATCCTACCCTTTTGACATGATTTTTCCCTTGTTAATCCCCTTAAGCTTAATACTTTTTCTTTGTGTACTAACCACATTATATGCTTTATACTTAACGAAATGTCCTACCCAAGCCATAAAGCTAGTGGAGCATTTATGATTGTTGAGTTTGTGGATGTATAAAATTCTAAGTGGGGGGTGTAAATATGTGAGGGTTGGTTAATGTTGAGATGTTTTGTTATGTCTTATCATTAAAATTCCCATGTTAATGTAGTTTCTTTTAATGTTAAAAATAAAAAGAAAAGAAAAGAAAAGAAAGAAAGAAAAGAGAAAAGCATAAGAAAAGAAAAGAAAAAAGAGAAAAAGAAAAAGAATGAAAAATGTTTAAATAAAAATATCTAGGAGCAAGTGCATATGTGTTGAAAAGTTGTTTATGATTAATGCATTCTCCTAAAGTTGTGATGAATGGGTTATTTAGGTATATTGGATATGAGGTAGACGTTGGCTTGGAAGGTTCACTCTTGAGATTTCAATGTATTGTTGGCATAAATTGTATAAGTGATTGCTTTGGATTGGAATATGCTTCATGAGTTTTGTGTGAGAGAGCTGAAAGGGGTTGTGAAATATAAATGTTGCATTTGTCATAGCTGACGGTGCCCAGTTTTTGACGAGTGCTGCTTTGTTTCACTAACTTGATGACTTTCATACTACTTGACCTAAATATATCTCATCTTCCCTTTGCCCACATTACAACCTTGAAAAGTCCTTTAATTCATTATTTTGCATGTGAACTAATAGGTGTGATTTACAACTTCTTACACACTCAACTGAGAGCATAAGGGCTCTAGAAAAGTTCTAGAGTGAGAGAGAGGTGTCAAGAACCTTGTTCTTGCAATTTATGCAATTGTTGCATAAATCAAAGTGTCTTCCATCATTTTGAGCATCTACTAGAACTCGTCTGGTTTGATGCTCAAATCACCCTTATACATTGTTTCTTCATCTTCTTTTTGTGTTCTTGGGTGATCAAGGAAGGGTTTGATGTTTGCAACAACCCAAACAAGGAGAATAAACAAGACAGGAGGAGAAAAAGGGTAAAAAAGTTTTATATTTTATGTTCTTTTACATATCCATGCAAGCATATATGATTATGTGATTTTCGGGTTATCATAGCGTCGAAATCTAGATTTTGACACTTCCGCTACAAATGCATGCATGTGATGAATGCAACTATGGCAAACCCAACATATCCTTCCTTCTAGTTATTTCCCTTTTTTTCCTCTTCATTTTCCAACTTCTTAATATAATGTTTCCACTATAGGTTCTATGCAATAATGCTCCTCCCAACAACTTTCTAATATGATTTAGTGTAGGATTATATTTGAAAGCAATAGTCAGTGTGAGCTGAGGGTGAGCCTTGAAAAACTTGGTAAAGTTGCTCCTTTGTGACCATTAGGTCATAGGTTTAAGTTATGAAAAGAGTCTCTTTGTAAAAATAAAAAAGGAAGACTGTGTACATTATCCTCCCCAGACCCCCGCAAAGTGGGGAGCCTCGTGTACTAGATATATTGACTAGTTAGGGTAAGCTCTTTTAATTTCTGAACATGTAAACTTAAGAGGACCAGGTTGTCTCCCCTCGAAAGTTTTACAAGTGGGTGTGACATATTGGTTCTCCTCTCTAGTAGAGTAGACTACTTTCTCGATAAAATACCCCTATTTCCATAAATGTAATAATGGACAGACTTAAGGTAAGGTAAAATAGGATTGGATAAAACCTTGATAACTAAAAGGGATATCTTCATTTTTATATTTAACAATAAGGTCAGCTTACTAAATATCTTAAAGTAGAGAGCATGATATATCTCTAGGAAGCCAATAATGCTTCAAAAATGGAGACCTAATTTGACTTTGGGCAACATCCCTTTAGGTTAGCTTTCATAATATTCTCCTAGAATATTAAATAACCTCAGGTATGATCTACTATAAAGTGCTTTGGCAAAGCTTTTACATATTGATTCCCAAGCAACTAGACTTAATAGATTTGGATATAAGAGATAAATAGCATATTGATTCTTATTAATCATCAGATTATCCAAGTCTGGAGAGTTAGGAAGCTCAAACATCTCTGTATCATACTAGTGAAGACCTCTAAAATCCAAGAGAATCAAGGCAGATCCATAAGTATAGTCTTTAAAATTGGTAATTACAAAGAATTGATAGGATTGTATGATTTTTATTATTCAAAAAATTTAGACCAAGCTCTAATTAATAACTCTAAAAATTTTGAAACTTCTAATCCTTTAGTAAATACAAAGAAATTGAAATCTTTGCAGGAGAACTCTAATGATCATTTTAACAAATCTAAGGAGATGTTGCTCTAAAGAGCATTTCTAACCCAATTTATGCTCCTTGTTCATAGGATTAGAAGATGGATTGTCTCAAATCTTGAGCTGTTGAAGGCATTCTCATTGAGAACTATAAACCTCTATTAAAAGAATCTTAAGTAAGATCAATTTCCTCCATTTTCCGACTTACTTAAGGAGAGTGTTTTAAGAAGGATTCTTTTATCTTTGTGAAGAAGAAGCCTAAAAAGAGAACCATTAATTAAATATCCTCTCTCTTATTCCTCCTTAATGCCCATTCTTATATAGAATATTAGAGGGCTTAACAATCTTAATAAGTAATAGATAAATAGGGACATTTTTTAATAGGAATCATATCCATTTGGGTCTTTTGAAAACTAAAATAGAAGTCAATACTCTTAATGACAATCTATAATTTCTAAGAAAAAATTAGAGCTATCTTTCTAACCATCAACATTACTTTAATGGGAGAATCATTGTAGCTTATAATGTTATTCAATTCATTGACTTGTTTATCTCTGAACAAGTAATTCATCTCTCTTTCTCTTTTACCTCCTCTTTTATGCCTATCAAAAATTTCATAATTTCTGTTGCCAACCTAACCTTTCAAATAGAACAGCTATGGAGTGAATTGAAAAATGTTACAAGTTAGGATTTAGGCTCCTTAGTTACTTTTAGGAGACCTAAATTATATTTTAAGCTCTTAAGAGGTTGAAGGAAGCAGACTTAACTTGAGGCGTATGAAAGATGAGCTTAGCTCAGTTATTGCTCATCTAAGGGTCTCTGATATAAACTTTGGTGGTCAACTCTTCACTTAAAGCAATAAACAAAATAGTGATTGGCTTATCAAGAAGAAGCTAGAATGCAAATTGGTTAACTCTACTTGGATAAACAACTACCTTTTTAGTCATACCCACTTTGGTACCTCAATACACGCTAATCATTTTATTAAAGAGGTCTCTAACATTGTTGTTATAATTCTAATTAAAGCTCCCTTTAAATTTAATAACTACTTAACTAAAGTTGAGGGCCTTTAAATGGTTGCTAAAAATGTTTTGTAGGCTCAATTTGTTTTAGATGTAAGACTTATCAATTAATGAGAAAAGTGAAGGTCATAAAGGAGAAGCTTAAGAAACTAAATAGGAGATTATTTCTAAACATTAAGGCTAATATCAAGCCTACAAAAAATACTCTTTCAATTGTATAGAATGAGAGCTATAGAAATAACTTTGATAATTTTATCAAATCTCAAGAGCATTAGGCCTTGAGTAACTACATTTAGGCTCTTGATATCCATAACTCCCCTATTAAAGCAAAGATTAAGAATCTATTAACTTAAAGAGGGTGATTGAAACATTCCACCTTGGTAAGAACAAATCACAATAAGGTAGTGTCCTTTTTAATGATATAGGGAATTTATGTTATGATCAACAGGAGTTTAAATCCATTTCCTTCAACTTCTTCATAAACCTATTAGATAAAGCCTCTAATGTTTAATCTTCTATGAATGCTCTTAGTGTTTTAATAACATCAATTTTGGATCTTTTCTAGGCTGAACTTCTCACTAGACCCTTTAATGCTTCTAATATTTAAGTTGCTTTATTTCTTCTTAAACTTAAAAAATTCCCAGGTTCAAATGGATTTAATGCTTCATTTTTCTAGAAAAACTTAGAGTTTCTTTGAGGGCCTCATTATAGCTTCATTGTTGAAATTCTTTGAAAGTGAGAAAATGCTTAGGGCACTCAATAAAACATTTATGTGTCTTGTCCCTAAAAAACAAAGATTACTTTTTATATGACTTCAGATTTATTTCTTGTTGCAATTTGATATACAAGGTAATCTCTAAGATGTTAGTTTAAAGGTTAAATGGAGTCTTAAAGCTTTTGATCAGTTCACATCATCGTGAACCTATTTAAAGCAAAAACATTAGTGAAAATGTGCTTCTTATTCAATGATTCTTCAAGTATTATAACACCATAACCTCAATCAAAAGTGCACTTAAGGTTAATTTTAATAAGGCTTTTGACTTTTTAGACTGGAATTTCATTATCAAATGTCTCCATTCCTTTGCTTTTCCTATGATCTTTATTGAAATGGTACAATCTTATATCACCACAACATCCTAGTATCTAAGTGAATAAGGAGCTAACTAAGTTGTTTCTAAGGAGCTAAGGGCCTTAGCAAGTGGATCCATTATCCTCTTACCTTTTTATACTTGTTATTGAAGTGCTCAATAAGATTATTGCTTAAAACATAGAGTTTAGTGGCACGTTTAGGTATCATCATAAATGTAAAAATATTAAAATCTTCAACCTCACCTTTGATAATAATTTAATCCTATTTTATAGTGTTGGCTCTCACCCTCTTTGAAGTTTTATGAATTCTCTCAGCTCTTTCTTTAGGCTTGCAATTCTTTCCATCAATTCTATTAAAAGCATACTTTATGCACCAATTTAAGCTTAGAATATGGATTCTTTTTGCAACAGTTCTAGTTTTGGATTAATAAGAAATTGTCAAGACACTTGGTTTTGGTTTGATAATTAGTGCAATGTAAGGTGTCTTCATATGACAACTGATTGGTAATCACTAAAGCTAAAGGATATCTGAAAAGGTGAAACTTAAACAAAATTATTGATGAAAAGGAGTGGAGATATAGCAGATGGGGAATGTCTCAACTTAAAGATAACTTACCTAATCCCTCTTTAGATTCCATAATATGGAAAAGAAATAATCAAATAAATTTGTTAACAAGTCATGTTTGGAAATATTCAAGAGGCAAAATCTCAAGATAAATTGGTTTAGTTTGGTCTGGTCTAAGCATATCACTAGGAAAGTCTCATTCATCTTCTGGTTAATATTCAAATAAAGAGTGAAAGCTCATATAGACTTAAATATTGCTTAGATCTTACTTTTCACTCTTGCAAGACACTCTTTGAATTTGAAAATCATTTGTTCATTTAATATCAATTCTCATTAGCAATTGTGAGTTTTACTCTTCAACTGCATGATCGCTCTTACTTTGAGAATGAATTGATAATTGTAGTGGATTACAAATTAACTAAAACATATGGGATGTGACTCTAGCTTATTCAAAATTGCATTAAAGTTACAATATATATGCAATATGGCAAAGAAGGAATAAAAAAATTACCGAGGAAAGTCTCTCGATTGCTTGACTTTATTTCTAGTACTTTATGATGAAAAAGAAATAATGGTGACCTCTACAGGTTTTTATAAAGGAAGTACTCGGTTAAGATCTAACTAGAAATTACTTAATTCCCCAACTGAAGTAGTTGACTATTATCTGCTTTTCTTTGCAGGTGTAGCTTAATCTTCCTATTTTAATATTCTCTAGTTGTTGTTATTGGTTAATGAGATCTTTGCTTCTCAATTTGTTTCCTTTTATAAAGCCTCAGGCTTCCTTTGTTATTTCTTAATTCAATTTTCAACTTCTAAAAAAAATCCATTTTGAAACTCTCTTTTCTAAGCCTGACATGATCAAGTTAGGGGTGTCTTGTAAAGAAGAGCATCCATATATGTTACATTTTTAAAAAAAAATCTTATGTTTTTAAACATTTTATTAGTATCTATTTTATTTTTATGACATACAAGAGCATAAACAAGATATTTGTGAGGACAAAAGATGGCCAAAGAAAAAGCCCTACTTGCTTCTTCCTCTAAGAAGAAGAAGGAGTAGAAGGTGACCTATAATGATAAGGTCACTATAATTAAGTCGTTATTCCTTTCTAGCTCCAATCATATGTCTTAACCTCCTCATTCCTCTCCTCTTTACTTGTCCTAACTAGTAGAAAAAGTTGTTTTTCTCGTTACCTAGTCTTACTAGGGAATATGGGCATTTTGCTGCCAACTTTAACCTAAAAAGGACTAACATTGTCGTAGTAAGGTTATTCGTGAGATGGTGAATACTGTGGGTAAGTAGAGCTCGGAAGAGATGGATGTTGTCTTCATTCATTTATTGTTAAAAACATTTTGCTAGGGTAAGATTACTGAGCTTTTCAAACTTTCTCATTTTCTATTTTGGTTATCACTTTCGTATTCTTAGGTTACAACAAGTTTTGTAGAGAATTTAGAAGGTTTCTTAATAAGATGGAATAGGATAAGATGTCACCCTAAAGGCCTATAGTAACCTTAAAATTTTCAAAAAGGAAAGGAGGTTGCTAGAGAGTAATTGTTTAAGCATTTGAATGAGCTAAAGAAAGAGAAAACATTTTTAAAGGATAAGGTGGTAGGCTTGAGCGTTGAAAGGGATGACATATAGTCCAAAAGTGTTCAAAGGTGATGACTTAAAATTTTACATCATCTATCTTTACTATAAATCTAAGTCTTTCAAGAATTGAAATTATAAAAACCTCATAAATGCAACAATGATAAGGTTTGAGGGCTATAGAAAGGTGGTGTAAAAGTAGTATCCAAACATGTCCTTCATAAATATAGTCATTTTTTATGTTTGAAAATTTTTTGGAAGGTAAAATTTTAATGAACTTGATAAGCTTACAGTATTACTAAGTTGCTTTACTAAATTTTTAAAAGATTTAAATAAAATGAGCATGCTTATGGAGTCTAACTCCTTTACTTTATCGAGAGCCTAACTCCTTTACTAAGTTGATTTAATCGAGAGCCTAATTTCTTCACCCTGTTGTTTCTTTATGTTAGGCTTATAAGTGAGGAATCCTATTTTTCGTATGAGACTTTTTAATCTGTACGTTTTATTTTCTAATTAAAAAGCTAAGGATGCTTCTCTTAGACTTGAGTTTCTTTAGCATACATATTTTTTTAAGCTAGAGAGATAAAGAAACTTCTCTTAGACTAGAGATTTTTTAACCTATAATTTTTTATTTTGAACTAGGGAGTTTAAGAGTTTTCCTAAAGCTAAGATATTTGGACATGCAAGCTCTTTTTTAAGGTTAGAGAGCTAATGAGACTTCTCCTAGATTTGATACTTTTTAGATCTCTAGGTTTTCATTTTAAGCTAAGGAGCTAAAGTGACTTCTCTAAATTATAGTTAACTACCATATTTTAGCAAAATATTAAACATGGAAAGGTCATCTTCAACATATCCTTTATTTTTGTATTTAGTTCATTATGTCTATCCTTCTTCTTCTCAACTTTGTTGATCAAAGATGCACCCTTTTTTTATATTCTTATTGTTATTATTATTAGTTATGTTTACTATATTTTTCTTAGCATCCTCTAAATCTAAATATTTCTATACCATAATCTACACCTCAAAATTTTGTGATCCTTTTTTATGGAGTTCCATAAAGTTAGATAATGTTTGAATTTATTTATGAAGGATATTGTTGTATAATTTTTTGTGATCCTTTTTCATGGAGTTCCATAAAGTTAGATAATTTTTTATAGAGTTCCATAAAGTTAGATAATGTCAAAACTAGGAATTTGTGTTGACTCAAAGGTAAAGTGTTGTAGGTAATCCCTTAACCTTTCTTCTTCCTTTTACGTTTCAAATACTAAGTAGATGGAGTCTCTAGGTCTAAACATAACGTTAGCAAATTATAATATCAACCTAACAGTTAATTATTGAAAAGTGACTAATGAAGTTAGAGGTAAATTCCAAACTACAATTATGCCACACTATTCAGGATAAAGGAGAAGACCTTACATTTATGATATTAAATGCATCATACAGATCTATGAGTTTTATATATCGACGAAAATAATTAACAAGATTATGTATATTGTCATAAGTGTATTAGGTTGACATCTTAAATATGAGTGGTAATGGAATCCACTAAGACATTAGGTATCAATGGGCTATCGACTATCATAATTGCCTTTTTTATGTCATATTATAATGGCACTAATTGTAAAATTGTGCATGGAGGTCATTTTGATGATGGTTGTGGATTGTGAGTATATTATCTTTCTTGCATCAATTGCTTTACTTATTATAGCAACATATTAATTTCATCAGCTTGGTCTTTAAGTTGGTCAGTGGTTCGAAAAGTTTCAAAGGTGTTGATTGCTCTAATTAGGTTAGAGGAAGGATCACTTCCTTAGGTATCCATTGTTTTTCTTGTGGATTATATCATAGTTACTTTAAAATTTTCCAAAATAGGAATATTCAAATTTTCAAAAAGTTCATATAGGCAACGTTAAATGATATTTAACTTAATATAGTAAATTTGTTGGGTTGATCTCAAGTTTATAAGCCTATAAAAATAACTACTTAAAATCTTAAGGATGTTTCCAACAAAGATACTACAATGCCCAAGTTAGTGAGAGTTAAAAGGTGCTAAATATGTAAAGATATTTCTAATTAACATAATGATAGTGGTTATGAGAACTTATCTTTCACTGCATCCTTAGAAGTATAGTTGGATTTTAAGACTTATAGAATAGTTTGGATCCAACTTCTACTAGGAAGGTTATTTGTTTTTGGTTAAGACTTTAATTCTTGTATGAAGGATTCCTATTTTGACTGAATTTACATTTTTTAAATAATTAGACCTCTTATATGAGTCTAAAACCTAAAAGTTTAAAAAAGGGTGATGGTTTATGTCAAATTAGTCAGATCCATTTCATATACTGATTATAGATATATTACTTATTGGCTCTACTTTCTAAGATTAGTAGAAACTCCAATAGCAAAATACACACTCCAGATATTCGATTTATGTCGCACCAAAGTTGAACTTACTATCTTTGCCAAAAAGTATTGTTGTTGTAAAAACTTAAGGCAATTATAAGACTTATTATATGATTATTGAAGGATTGAATATATAACAGATTAAAAAAGGCAAGTATGGATTTCTTTAAATGGTTCTAAATATTTCATCCATCAAGATTTAAAATATTGAGGAACTTTAGTGAAATGAAAAAGTATCGCTAAGAATTCGCAGTAACCAAATTACCTTATGAAGCTTATCCAATAACTCTTTAATGATGGGGACCAAAATTGTATCTTTAATTGTGCTTCTATTCAGTTTACTATAATTTGTACAAAATCTCCATAAAATATCCTTTTTTTATATCAAGGCTATAGGAAAAGAAAAAGGGCTTGTGTTATATTGAATTACACATATTTAACTCTTAAACTATACTCTATGATATTCTTCCTACCAGATCTATAAGGTTATATATTGATTGCTTATATTCCATCCTTTAACTAAATCTTATGATCATAATTTCTGTGAGGTGGCAATATAGTTCATCAAAAAATGGAGTTGAATTCAAATGTTAGGAACTCTAGCTCCAAGTATTAAGCTTCAATTAAAGAAGAGTTTGTTCATTGTCAATGAACGCAATTGTTGCTACACAAAATACTAAAGTTGTAGCATACGTATTTGACTAGCTACTTAGGCTTAGTTAATATCTTCTCTTTTTTAAATACACTTAGGCTGCGTTTAGATTTGCGGTGTGATGGGGATAAGTACTTATCCACCGCAGTTTTCAAATGCAGTCACACGTTTAGATTTGTGGTCGACAACCGCAGGCTGAAGAAAACTGCGGTGTCACCGCAGAAATAGATAAGCAGAAAGGGGGCTGCGGTAGGAAACTGCTTATGCGGTGAAAATTTTACCTTCCAATAATAACCTCATGATATTTTAGTATTTTCCATTATACC
>JANZXR010278798.1:0-29420 GCA_027575705.1 Erythroxylum echinodendron | reverse complement strand
CGGTTGAGCCTAGAGTTTCTTAGATCCTTTTTCAAGGTATCAAAAGAGTATTACGCAATAATCCTAGTCTACTATCGTAACCTAGAAATCAAGCATAACCTATTAAGATCTTTGCTAACCTGTTTTTCTCTTATAGTTTATGTCTAAATTTGAAATTTATAAGTTCCCTGTTTGGAGTTCCCCTATCAATTTTCACCTATCGGTTTTTCAATTAACAACTAATGCTAAGTAATGGTTGTCCAAACACAATACTAGCAAAATTAATATCAAAACAGAGAAATCAAACCAAAAATCCATGCTTATAAATTAACCAAGATTTAATCCACAGAAATTAACTAAAGTTTCAGCCCAACCTTGAAGCTTCAGGAAGCTACTCACTCATGATAGGATGAAAACCACATAAATCACAGTCAGCAATCAACATAAGAACAATAAGATAATAAAGCAGAAAATGAATAAGTTTTCGGGTCTCCCTCTCTGCCTTTATTCTTTTTGTGCCTCCTCCTAATGTTGGTCACTGTGCATTCTGTAGTTCCTCTGTGCTGTGCGTCAGTGTCCTCCAGCTGGTGGTAAAAGATTAAGGGACCAAAATCATGGTAACCAAAAGAGAACACCACGGCTGCTATGCGGTGTTCATAATCTTCTCCTATTTTCCATGCTTAAATTTAAAAACGCTCCATTTTTGTGGATTAAGATATAATGGGTCATTGATTGGGCATGGACCTATATTTTCCATATACATAGTTACAAAACTTTCAATGCACCTGTACATTTCTCCATTTTTTAAGATGTTTATTTTAAAACATAAAGACACATATTAACTAAACATTTTTAAAAAGATATAACTACAAATTACTCATTTTTCTTTCCTTTCTTTATAGAAAACACTCAACATTTATAACTTATCTACAAGTCAAACTCATATTAACTAAAAGTTGTTTTATAATTATTTACTTTTGACATTAATTAATCATTATTCCTGGATGTATACTTGCTACAAATTTTAAAAGGCATTAATTCTTGTCCCATCATTTAGAAATTTTAAAAGTTTTAGACTCTTTTTTAATATATTTTTTAGACAAATTTTGTCGTCTTAAATAAATGTCTAAAAACTCCACCAATTCTTAGATTATTTAAGACAATTATTAGATGCGTCTAGGCATAAGTGTCTAAAACTTCCTTATTTTAGTGTAGTGTGTGTTGTAGAGGTATGTTGGGTAACAAGAAGACCAAGAGCAACTCTCTCACGTACAAAGTGATAATCAAGCTGAACGTGCTTGCTCCGAGCATGGAATGCCGGATTGATAGTCATGTGTAGTGCACTAGTATTATCACAAAAAGAGCTGGAAATTAAGATTAATGAACACCAAGGTCTTTGAGAATGTATGTGAACCATGTAACTTCAGCTGTAGTATTAGCCATAGCTCGATATTCGGCTTCTATGCTGGAACGCGAGACAATATGCTGTTTGTTTGCATACCTAGAGATTGGATTATGACCGAGAAAAATACAATATCCTGTAGTTGACTGACGAGTAATGGAACAACTAGCGCAGTCCGAATCAGAAAAGACATGAAGATCCAATGATGAGCGAGAAGTAAAATCAAGATCGTAGCTAATTGTTCCTTTCACATACCGCAAGATGCAACAAACCATTTTGAAATGTGCCTGGGTTGATGCATGCATGAATTGAGACACAAAGTTGACATTGTAAGTATTAGAATTTTTAATATGGCAAAGTGTAGAGTTCACTAACAAGAATTGAGCTTGGGTCAACCATTATCAAAATGACTAGAATTAGTCATTTGGATAGTTGATCCTTATCACCTATAAACCCTTTAACTTTTTTATGTTTAGTCAAAATGAGATACTCTAATCCTTACCATTTATAAACCCTTTAACATTTTTATATTTAGTTAATATGAGATGCTCTAACACATACTACTTCTGAGTCTTCTTTTTTGGTCATTTTTTAATATAAAATAAGTTAACAGGTATGTACTTAACTAATGTTTGTCTTTGTATTAAAAGTGTGTGACAGCTTTTGGTTGTTGAGTTTCCTATATTGTCTATCAATGTTCTAATAATAATATTTCCTTTTGGCATGATGCATATAAATTCTTTTGTATCATAAGTGGAACTGTTGTTAATTCTTTGACTAACTCATCAATCAATCATATTTTGAATATAATATGTTTAAATTAATAATTATGTGAAGAACAAGCTCTACGGATTGGACCATCTTTTAAATACTATATTCTAAGCATTTTACACGTCCATCTTAGAAAACTTACCTAATTAACCTGAGGAAGTTTCGTATGTTTTTTTTATTACAACATAGTTTGTATTAACTAAACCTGCTATAATAATTCATTATTTTCTTCAAGTGGTAAATATTAAAATATGTATTTTGGGAGTTATTATATGAATATAATAATTTATTTAATATACATAGTATAAAAGATAATAATTATAAATTTCATTGTTGTTGAAAATATATTAGTATTTTCATAAATTATAGTCATTCTAAATCGTAATATTGTTGTGTATACTACAAAATATAATGTTAAAATGAATTATATCGTTTCGGTTATTTATGTCATCTTGATATCGACTTGTCTTCAACTATTAGTCTTTGCCGTCAATGTCCGTACGTGAAAATATATTTGATTGATGAAAGCTTGTGGAAGCTAGCAGTTTTTTCCACTTTCATACCACTCTCTCTGGTCTCTATATGTATAGAGAACACCTTACGAGAAGCACAAAACATACCTTCTGCAGCTCTACTTTCTCCGTATTGGAATTTAAGTCCAGATATCAGATGGGAAATCAAAGGTATGTGACTTTGCTTTTGATAATACTCATCATGATTGTCAGAAAAATGTCAATGGAGGCAAGAGCAAGAGCAATGGTTACTCCGAACCGCGAGAACTTGGATATAACAAATCAAAGTTAGTTTACTTTCCGATCTCCATAAGCTCACCGTCACCACCAAGCGAAGTGGTTCCTACAATTGTTTTTTTTGAAAATTAAAAGAAATATATTACCAAAGCTGAAACTTATATACAATCCTATTATAAGGATAATAACTAAATTATTATTACCACTACTATACTACTACTCACATACATCCACAAACTACATTAAACCAGCTATATTACCCAAGTCAATATGAGTTCTTATCTAATAGCCTCTTGCTTTGTTTTAACTATGATTAACTCTCTAATCAAGTTAATTATTGTAGCAGCAAGCTCATACTTGTATTGTTCCACTCCCTTATTTATGCGTTTATTCCTCTCCTTTTATATGTGATATATCATTATCTGAAACGACGTCCTAATAATGCTACTGTCTCGCAGCCCAGGTCTGAAATACAATATAACATCATTCAACACCTCATTCCATACAAAGGAGAATCTTGGGATCCCTAACATCATTCAACACTTCCTTATATTGAATTGTTGCCATCTCCAACTTTTTATACCAATTGTGCTTCTGCTTCAATGCAGGCATACGAGATTACGTATGTATCATAGAATCTTGTTGTATTAAATTAATAAAATTAGATAATTCCCCTTACAAATTTTCATGCAAAAATTTGAATTACCTTTTTGTCCTTGACATGAAAGTTCTTAACGCGAAAATATATTGATTGATGGAAGTTCATAGAAGCAGATGCCTTTGCTTCCCTCTTTCCAGCTTCAACCTAATCTATTGCTAGTGTTCGAAGGTTATTTTATTTTCTATGGCAAGGAAAAAAATAGTAGAGCTCATTTATTGATCAACGTTCTTCAAATAATGTTTCATTTTGTTAGGATTTGGCTATATACCAAACCAAAACTGGTTTATCTTCAGAAGCACAGAAGCCCTCCTGACTTTGCCTCTCCCATGACTAGATCACCATCAAGGCCAAACCCTAGAACAACATAAAGCCGAAGTAGTTCCAAGAATTTGTGACCGTATGCAACTTTTTTTTGGGTCACTTTATTTATATAAAATAAATTTACACATATATACCTAAGTGATTTTTGTCTTTGTCTTTCTTATTGACGTGATGTATATATATTCTTTCGTATACTAAGTGGAACTGTTGCTAGGTCTTACGAATGTTATATTTCTATATATGGGAATTCCACGAGTTAGAAATAATTACAAGCACATGCTCCTGCATTTACCAAATTGTTAATCCTAGTAATAAGAATTAATAATAAGTCTGGTTGTATAGGTTGATTTCAGTTTAAAATTTGATCGAATCTAAAAAATATCTAAATTTAAATTTGAAAAATTTTAAAAATTTGAAGGATAAGAAAAAAAATTATAATATACTAATGTTTTATTATATTGTCTAAGTTACCCTACTTTAAGGATGCATTCTATGCTTAAGTTGTACAGTTTTTATAAGTAGTAGATATCGAAAACGTATTTTGTTATGTGTATGTAATAATTTATTTAATGCACATAATTTAAAAAGTAAATAATTAGTGAAAAATATTATTATCAAGTAGTATTTATAAATTCAATTCATTCTAAATCACAATACTATTATATGTACTCTGTTACGTCCAAAATAATAGATTTAATTATAAAAAATTTTAAATTTTATTCAATTTTATAAGTGTAACTTAAATTTTAAAAAGCAACAACTAAATATTTAAACTTTCGATTTTTTTCCAAATCTAAATTGACGATAGTATTGGTGACATGACAAGCCATGTCAAACATAAATTTAAGCACGTTTAAGGAAAAATGATGACGAAGAATCCAATAACTTGGAAATATAAGATACTAACTTGTCTCTTGGAATCCACCCAATTGGGTTTCCGTGCCCATCCACTAGTTAACCCAACAAGGAAAGCTACAAATACGAAACATAAAAAGATCATCATCTTTTTACAAAATCTAACCAATGACTGACTCTCCACAATCTCATACATAGGTCCAGTCAAAGCAATTTCTATCAAAACTTCATATAAACATCAAAACTCAGAAAGAAAAGAGAAAAAGAGGTCATCCCAACATTAAAATTGGGATCCTTTTAGTCATTGGAGGAAAAAGAAAAAATCTTCTGTATACACATATATGTATATATTTCAATATCAAGAATGAAGGTTAACAAAAATAGATTCTTGAAGAAGAGGAGATGCGAGAATAACCAAGGAAAGCTACCCCAATTGGGCTTCCATGCCCATCCAATAATTACCCTATCCAGGAAAGCTACACAAATTGAACATGAAAAAACCACCAAAATCCAACAAATGATTGGTTCTCCATAATCTCAAAAATTGTTCCTAGTGTAATTTGTGTCAAGACTTCATATAAATATCAAAACCTAGAAAGGAAAAGAGAAAAAGAGGTCATCCCAATATTAAAATTGTGATCTTTTCAGTCATTAGAGGAAAAAGAAAATGTCTTTTATATATAAAATGATGTCATTTTTGGAGGAAAATATGGTTAGAACACAACAATTGAAACAAAAGATTTTATGCTCTTTTCACCGGTTTCAGATCTTCTGTCTCAATTACCTTATTCTAACCTTGTTTTTGTTCCAAACTGACATCATTTTATGTCTGTTTACACATAAAATGACATTGTTTTGAGAAAGAAATAGGATTAGAACATGATAATTTGAATAGAGGATCTAATGCTCTTTTCATCAAGTTCAGATATTTTTGTCCCAATTATTCTTTTCCAATCCCATTTTCGTCCTAAAACGATGTCATTTTATGTCTATTTATACATAAATCAACGTTATTTTGGGACATAAATAAGATTATAAAAGGATAATTAGAACAGAAGATTTGATGCCCTTTTTACCCTTCACACTTCCGTATACATGTGTTTGTATATATATATATATATATATAAAGGATGGAAAATCAATGATGTGGCTGTGCTTCTGATAATACTAGTGATTGCAGGACGTAGGTCAGTGGAGGCAAGAGCAATGGCTACTCGAGAAAATATCGATCGCCGTTTTATGTACCACACCAAAACTGGATTATCTTCAGAACAACAGAACCCTGACTCTCCGTCTCCTATGGCTAGATCACCATCATTACCAAACTCTAAAAGACCATAAAGAAGCCAAAGTACAGAATGTTAATACTGAATATAAATTCGACAGGTACAATTAATTTGTCAAAAGACTGAAAAGTCTAGTCTAAGAAAGTTGCACGTAATGTCAACGATACAATCGGATCTGCTACTTCTTATATATATATTATAAACTTATGTACCTAAGGAATGTTTGTCTTTTGTCATGGAAGTGTAAATATATATACATCTATATTATACAGTTATGTACCTAATTAGGAATGTTTGTTTTTTGTGTTGGAAGTGTGAGTTAGCTGTTAACTGTTGAGTTTTCCGTATTATTCATCAATGTTCTTCTAATAATATTTCTTTTTGGCATGATTATATCTATTCTTTCGTATCATAAGTGTAACTGTTGCTAATTCCAACTAACTCATCAATCGATCATATCTTGAATACAAAATTTTTAATTAATAATTATGTGAAGAACAAATTCTATTGGTTGGACCATCTTTTAAATACTATATTCCAAACATTTTACACATGGCCATATTAGAAGACTTACCTAACATTTTGACTATGGAAGTTTCGTATTTTTTTAATTACAACATAGTTTGTAATAAATAAACCTACTATAATAATTAATTATTTTGTATAAGTGGTAATATGTGTATTTTGCGAGTTATTATTAGCATATAATAATTTATTTAATATACATGTTGGAGAAATATTATAGAAGTGATCAACTTTAGAAAAAGAAGAAAGTAATTCTGCTGATCAACCTTGCATTATTCATAAGCAATAGAGTGTGTTAAATAGGCTTTACAAGAGTTGTAATTTGAACTGAAAACTACCGGCATATCAACTACAAAGTTTAACTACTCAAACTAATTTACCCAAGAATTGGGAAAATTAATAGTTAGTGAATCTCCAAGCTTATTTTAAGTTAACAACGTAACAACTAAATTGTTGAAAATTTGAATTAAATCTAACTTATAACACTCCCGCTTCATTTGAACTTGGAGACTCTCAATCGTGCACAAATAAACTCATGTTGCTTTTGTGGCAAGCTCTTTGTCATCAAATCTGCAATTTGCTCTTCGGTTTCACAACTCTCCTATTTGACTTCGTGTTGAGCAAGTTTTATCAAGTGTGAAACCCCTAATATCCGCAAGTATATAAGTATCATGACTTATAGTATCAAAGGTGTCGATCACATGAAGAAATGGTTAAAACTAAATGAACCTAACTTTGTGAGATGAAAGGGTAATTAAAATGAAACTGTAAAATTAACACAAGAAATCAAAATTAAGCACAACCAATAAACAATCAAAAATCACACAAGAAAGATTAACCGATTATGAGAAGGAGATTTATCCTATTATCATATGCTAATATGATTACTTTTGAGTTAATTCGGTATCTGTTTGAAGGATTGATTACTCTCTCTCAAGTTATAATCATTAAACCCTAAATCAAAAACCCTAATTAAATTATAGAATTTGAAATATCTCAATTAACAAAAGGCCCTCAATTTTAATTAGATCTTTAGCCCTCTAATAGACTACCAGATCCTCACACGAGATCTCTCTTTGTATAAATTACTGATTTGATTACTTGCGTGATCTATTAGATTGTCTAACTCTCATTACCCAATCTAATCATTTTGCTATCGGCTCATTCTCTCGATTTGTTACCGAAACATGCAAATACAACAAGTAATCACAATACCCAATGACTTAACATAAAAAGAAATCACATTAACATCGAATTAAGAACAAATCCCTAAAGAGTTTATAACATCATCAATAAACCCAAATCCATCTCATACATTCAAAGAAAGAATAAAAAGATGAAATGAAAAGTCACTTGGAAGGGAACAGGATGGATCCAAAAGGCAGCAACACGACAACCCTCTTTTTTCTTCCCTCTGCATCTCTCCTCTTCTCTCTCCTTGGATCTTTCTTTTTGAAGAAAATAAAGGTTTCATTTGCTGTTTTTTCTTTTCCCTTTATAACATTTTCCAATTAGGACGACTATAGGGCTTTTCCCGTGCTTCAAAGGTCTGAAATGTCCTAGAAAAATGAAGTTTGAAAAGTTGAGGCGCGTTATTTGTTGCGTAGGCCTTGATTGTGGCACCTCATCTTGCTCTCTGACATGATCGTGGCTGCCCCATTCCTCTTCTGTCACGATCGTAGGCCTGGGTTCGGCTTTGAGCCTTCTCTGAATTTCCTTTGTTCTTCAATATTTGCCTTGAAACACTAGTAAACATATCAAGGTATCTCAAAAACAGAAAATTGAAACTCAAACACATGCTCTAATTTCAAAGCACTCAAAATACAAATTTCTAATTAACTAAAGCACTCAAAATACAAATTTCTAATTAACTAACACAGTCCTAACCTAAAAATGCACTATTAATGCAATTTAACAACTAAACACATAATATACTACCCACTAAAACATGATGCAATCTACCACTATCATTTATCCCTTTGTCATCAACTCTCAAATGAAATGATATTTAATTTCAATATGCTTAGTACGACTATGAAAAATAGGATTTTCAGCCAACATTATGGCTGACTTACTATCAGACAAAATATCAGTAGCTTTGACTTGTTCTTGCCCCAGTCAAAATAAAATCCTCCTTGACCACACTGCTTAATAAGAAGAGGTTGTTGTTGCCACATATTATGTCTTACTAGATGACAAAGCTATGCTGGCCTTTTTCTTAGAACACCAAAAAATTACAATTGTTCCAAGAATGAAGCAATTTTTGGAAGTGCTTTATATGTCTTCAATCGAACTAACCCAATCACTTTTTGTAAAACCTTTGAGACTGAACTCATCTATTTTTTGAAACCAGATGCTAAACTCCTTTATGTTAATGAAGAACTCTCTTGGTT
Source organism: Erythroxylum echinodendron (assembly GCA_027575705.1). Taxonomy (NCBI): domain Eukaryota; kingdom Viridiplantae; phylum Streptophyta; class Magnoliopsida; order Malpighiales; family Erythroxylaceae; genus Erythroxylum; species Erythroxylum echinodendron. Next base: position 20,478 of record JANZXR010278798.1, on the reverse strand, counting down.
GCACCAAATTGATGTTTGGACAATTTATGCATAAACCGTGAAAGGACACAAATTGAGAAACTTATGTTAAGACGGGGGTGAGTAAGATAAATTAATCTCCAAATTAAGCTTTTGAAGAAGCTTCCTTCTGCTACTCTTATATCATCTTTTGGACGAAGCTTCTCGTTAATGCTCATAACTGTGATGGCTATTTTGCATCCCATCACGTTAAACTTGTTAAAGGTATCTTCAACATACTTCTTCTATGACATGAAAATTCCAACATGTGTTTGAACAGTTTATAAGCCTAGAAAGTAGAGTAGTTCTCCCAAACCCTTCATCTCGAACAGTTCTCTCAAACCCATCATCTTGAACATACTTTTCATGGACTTCTTAAACTCAAATATAAGATGTAACAAAAAAACAATATATATCATATCATCGACGTAAAGGCTTGCTATCACCACATCATTTATACCTTGTTTTTTCAAATACAAGGTTGGATCATGCATACTCCTTTTGAACCCATCACATGATAGCATTTCCATTTCCACTTCTGTGTAGTTGAGTTGATTTATCGAGTGAAGACCCTTCGAATGAGGAAGTTCCACTTGACAATGAACTTGACCTTGCTAAAGTTGACTTTTATGAGCTGACAGGAGATGGTATTGCTGTCTCTTTATTTACTACAGTATCTTTCCCTTCGTTCATTTCCACTTGAGCATTTGACTTGTTGGTTTTTCTTCCTATGACTAGTAGCCTTGTTTGTCAAATAAAACGTTCCTACTTATTGAAATCTTGCCACTTAAGGGATCATATAATCTATAAGCTTTAGAGTGCGAGCAATAACCGATGAAGATGTATCTTTGTAATTTCTCTTCTAGCTTGTGTCTATTAGTTGTATGCAAAGTATAACACATGTAGTGGAAAACTCTTAAGTGACTCATTAAGGGCTTACTGCCATTCCAAGCTTTATATGACATCTGATTCCACACAGTCTTTGTAGGAGATATATTGAGAAAATACATTGTTGTTGTTACACCTTCAGCTTAGAAAATGTTAGGAAGCCACTTTGATCTTAGCATTGATCAAGCCATCTTAACCACTATTCGATTTTTACACTCAGCCACCCTATTTTTCTCCAGATTGTATGGGGTTGTCAACTCTATTTTGATTCCTTCGTCTTCACAAAGGTCACAAACTCTTTGCACATAAACTCTCCTCCACGATCAGTTCGAAGCACCTTAAGATCTTTTCCACTTTGTTTTTCTTGGATTGCTTTAAACTTCTTGAAATATTCAAAAGTCTCATACTTGAGTTATAGAAATACACCCAGCTCATTCTACTGAAATCATCAGTGAACAATAGAAAATACTTACTTCTGAACAAAGATTCAGTTCTTATAGGACCGCAAAGATTGGTATGAACTAGCTCTAATAGATCTTCTGCATGTCTGGAATTGCCAATAGGGAATGATTTCTTGGCTTGCTTCCCCATCACGCATCTTTTACACACTTTCTGTAGAGGCATAATGGAAGGTAAGTTGTTGACCATGTCGCAACTACAAACCTTTGACATTTAAATGCCTGTATTTGAGTTGCCATAACTAACTTTCTCCCAATATCTCGTTTATCATGCTGGATCTATAGAGATATCAAGGAGAAACATCTTATTGGATGACATGTGAGCACATAGTAGAATTTCATCTTTGTTTTTTTATCAAACATTTTGCATTTCAAACATAACTGAATAGCCTCACTCGATTAGTTGCCCTACACTCAATAAATTATATGCATGAATGGAGCAAAATGCACATCTTTAATAATCTTCTTTTAGTTACCTATAGATACCACTGCAGTCCCTCGACCTTCAGTCTGGAGCTGTTTGTCATCATCAAGCCAAACATGTGACCTTATTAATTCATCAAGATCCTTGAATTTGGATCTGTCACTGGTAATGTAATACAAGAAACCACTATCAATATACCATGTATCATGAGTAATATTCTTTGTGCTTGATTGAGCTATGAATAAGAAGTCATCTTGCTCTTCATCTTTATTAGCATAATTAACTTCTTCTAGCTTGGACCAACAAATTTGTTTATGTGTCCATTTTTGTTACAATAGGAACAGTGTAAGGAACTATTCCTTCCACGACCTCGGCCTCGACCTCAAAAAACTGTTGTACCTCTTCCTTTTGCATGTTTATTTGACAACTTTGATTCCCCTTTGATCTGGAATGTCTTTTCTTCTTCTTTTGCAGCAGCTCTGTTAATTTTGGCCTCATGTGCTTATGTAAAGACCTATTAGTTCATTGAATGAAAAAACAGACAAATATTTCGATTCCTTAATTGTAGCTACTACACAATTAAATTTAAGAGTCAAACTCCTTAACACTTTAGCTACAATAGTTTCATCCATAATTTTGTCACCAAATGAATGCATTTGACCTACAATGGAAGAGATTTGTACTAGTATTCTTGGACTTATTCATTGCCTTTCATAGATGAAGTTTCAAAATCTCATTAAAGAGATTGATGTTTAACAGTAATTACCTTTGTTGATCTTTGATATTCAATTTTCAAGATCAACCAGGCTTGTTTGGCTAACATAGGAGTAACTATTTTAGAGAATATCAATTCATCAGCTACTTGTTAGATGAAGAAGAGGGCTTTTGAATCACTTTTTTGATCATCTTTTAGACGAGTCTCATCATCGCTAGATTATGTAACACTTATTTCCACGAGATCCCAAAGATCCTGAGATTTGAATAACGTCTTCATCTTTATAGTCCAAAACTCATAGGAGTCACCTTTGAAAAATGGTATATGTAGCTGTGAGACAGTGAGAGTGCTTGAAGTCGTTGCCATTGTTTGAAAATAAGAAGAATGGTGTATACAGTTCGAAGAGAACCTGGCTCTGATACTACTTTGTTGGAGAAATATTATAGAATTGAACAACTTTAGAAAGAGAAGAAAGTGATACTGCTTATCAACCTTGTATTATTCATGAGCAACAAAGCATATTAAATAGGCTTTATATGAGTTATAATTTAAACTGAAAACTAAAAGCATATTAGCTACAAAGGCTAACTACTCAAACTCATTTACCTAGGAATTAGGAAAAATAACTGCTAGTGAATGGCCTAGCCTATTTGACGATAACAACGTAACAACTAAATTGCTGAAAGTTTGAATTAACTTTAACTTCGAACAATACATAGTTTAAAGATAATAATTATAAATTTCATTATTGTTGAAGATATATTGGTATTTTCATAAATTCAAGTCATTCTAAATTGTAATATTGTTGTGTATCCTAAAAAATTAATACTAAAATGAGTTATATCATGATAGCGTCTCAAACCAGCAAAAACAAATTCCTACTCTAGAACACTTAAACGAGCAAAGTGGTGAATAAGGTCGAACTACAGGGACCAATGTAGCAATTATTTACTTGTGAGAAAATAATAAAAATAAACAGAATTGATTTAGGAATGATTAATTTTAAAACATGAAGTCACACAGAAGGCAATTAAAAATAAAGACTAAAACCAATATAAAGAAAGACCTAGTCAAGGTACTCCTCCGTTCGATAATGTAATCCGATCATAGACCCGAAAACATAAATTCAGTTCATTCTTATGGATAAAGTTGTAGCAGACAGTGAATAACACATATCAATTAATTCATTCTTAATTATTTGATAATCCCGAATAAAGCTCTGCAGATTATTACCCTAACCAATTAGACTATTCTCGAGTAAAGCTCTGCAGAATATAATCTATGGTAGCAGTAGACTCTAATGGACCTTTGTCTTAGCCAACAGAATCGGAGAACCGCACCCTATTTATACTAAATTATTTAATCTCATTAATTTCTTAATTGAAATTAATTCGCCATTTCGATATACATAAATCATGGATTCACTAAACTATTAAGCAATTTATCACCAAGTCAATCAATTAACAGGCCTCATTAATCAGCAAACATAGTGACAATAAATCGATTAGAGCGCAGAGATCAAGCAAACATAAGAGGTGAACAAAAACAATTAAACCCAAGGAGTCTCACGAATTACATTGATCAAACGTTAGATACCTTGTCTAGATGAAGAGTTAGCCACGCATAGCAATGGAAAAAGATATTTTTCTTAGAGAAGAGTTTTCTGTTTTTCACGCACAAGAGCTGCTGGCATTTTCTAAATTCCAATTTTGATCGTTTTCTAATTTCCTATAATGAGACTATTTATAGTCTAGGTTTACTTTTTACAATAAGTAAAATAGGACCCAATAAAATATGAAAATAAGGCTCCAGTGGGCTACAAAATAACTTGACTTTGTCCAGTATGAGGGCTGTGTGGGCCCAAATTCCAAGGTAATTAATCCGAAATTCGAAGGTAGCAATCTGCCAGCATCGGGGCACCTTCAACATGGTCATGTTAAAATTCTGTTCAGTTCCAAATTAGCCAAATTCACTCCAAATTGCATCACTTTGGTATTTCATCACCTAGAACATACACAGACACGAATTACCATAAAAACATAAGCAAAACCTCACAAAAACATATCAAAAGAACATAAAACACACACAAATAACATGCGCGAACTGCAAGTTATCAAAGCTCCCCACACTTAAACAATACTTGCCCTCAGGTATTCAATCAGCTCAAATTATCATGACACTTCAACATCTTATCACAATTCTTTTAACCACACTTATCACTTCTCAAGTTAATGTTTGCAGTCTAGAATTGAACAAACAAACCCATAAAGGTCGATCTTATAATCAATTAGGAATGTTAATCGCTTCCGAAATGCCCAAGTAAAAAGTAATAACATCCACACTCTCACAATGTTTCACTCATTCTCTCATGTGAAATTTGGATGTTGGTGTTTCTCTAAAAAATCCAGCACAAACTTGTTCTTTCCATAGGATTAACACGAGTTCAATTCTCTACCACTAGCTCGAGTTTAAAACCCACACTAGTCAGCTAGGTCTTTTACTGGGTTGTAATGGGGCTAGTTGGTTATCAAGAAAATTGAGTTAAGAAGACCAAAAAAAAAAGGTACCAAGTAGAGACATGCCAACAACTTCAGTTTTAAGTCAACATAAATAAAAAGATTAACCCGTCAAGCTCATTTGACCCATGTATACTATATCACAGATCCATTATTCGCTTAACTTCAATTATAATAATGAAGTTAAACTAAGGCTGCTGAAACTACCTCCCATGCATTTATTCACATAATAATTCCCTCTTTGTTGTTTTCTTTTCTCGATTTTTTGCTTTTCTTTTCTTTTTTCAAGACCAGCACCAGCAAATGCATTTAAGCCAGCCATGATTTCTCTCCATTTTGTCAACAAAGCACAATTAAGCGAACAATTCATATATTACCCAATTGACTATACATTGGTATATATGATATATAATTACATATGCTACTTGGTAATTCTTCTCAACTAGGTGCAAAAGTCGGGGCTTGAAAGAAGAAGTCATAAGTTAAAATGGGGGGTTTTTTTAATGTAAAACAAAGAAAAGGTCTAGGCTCAAGGTGGTTGAACTAGGATATAAATTTTCTTTTTGGGTTGGATTTTGAAAGAAAATGGATGGCAAGGGATTGCAAAAACAATGCCTTAGCTTCATTCCAGTGTACTAAATGTGCTTTTGAACATAACTTATGTCAGTTTCTAACAGGAGAAAAATGTGTGCGCTCTCCAAAAGAAAACTAGAGTGCGTGTAAAGTTGCACTCTCTATCCTGTGTCTCAAAAACCTCATAGTGTGTTTAGTGTGGATGTATGCCTATTACTCTCTAAAGGGCGCAAAGCATTCTGTTTAATTCTAGTACAAACACTAACTCGAGTCCTGACAAGACAGGATCAAGAAAAGATCAATTAGGCTAAAGTATCTAACAACTTAAGTTTCCTGAACAAATAAGGCAAGATTGTTTATAAAAACATGTTTAAAAGTAGTTAAATTCAGTTTTGAACGATAGGGATTTCCAAAACATTTTGCATGATGCATGTATGAAATGAAAAACAAAAATTATAAAACAACAAAATCTAGCAAAACAATTAAACAACAAACATAACACGTGAACCAATAATTACGCAAATAAAATAAACAAATGTTAATTTGTCATTTTGCACTTATTTGATATATAAATCTCTCTCATATGTTGAAATTATTATGCAAAATTTATGGAATTGTGTCTTAATTGTTTTCAGAGGATTTCTAATACTTGTGAGATGAAATTAAGTTAAAAAGATGCAAAAGAAACAAAGAAATCTGAAAATTCCAGTTTGGCAGCAATTCAGTGACTAGACATGGCCACGTGCAAGGATGGGAACATATTCTGCAGATTTTGTTTCAAAGTTCAAATTCGAAATTTTCACAATCTTTAAAAATCAGATGGCTATCTTATTAATGGGATCTGCAACTTGAAGTGGGGATAAGGATTATCTAAAAAAGATTACAAGAAGGGAAGAAAAGAGAGCGGAAAAAGACATAAAAAGAGAGTCACGTGTACTGTTCACGTACACTGTTCATGCATAGAACCTAGGCTATTTTCTTCTTCTATTTTTTTCATTTTCTGAAGAATTTTTATGCACTAGTTTCTAGTTTTCTTTTAGAATTTTCTTATTTTTCATAAAGGACCAGGGATGGAGACTTTATTTTTTGTTATTATTTCTTTTATTTTCAATTCTATTATGAGTAGCTAAATCTCTTTTCTTGGTTGAGGGAAACCATGCTATCCTCTATTATGTGTGAGATATTTCAGTAAAGTTTATTTTGTTGATGAACATTGAGTGTCTTCCGAGTTACTTTTTCTAATTGAATTGATTGATTTCTAGGTGCACAACTAGGAATTGATTCGTTTAATATCTAGGTTAATAAAATATGACGTTTAGTTTTATTAATCACAAGTAGCAATTAGGATTACCTTCTTTATATTAGAGTTGGAAATTCTACGAAGACATTCAGCTAGATTAATTGCATGTCATACATGTATTAACTTGTTCATTGGTTTCTTAATTCTTAATGCTAGCTATCAATCAATTGAACTTATGATCATATCTAGGGTATTGGTTGATAAGAATGCGTAGAATACATGTTTCTATTAAATTTTCAGACCCAATCACTTTTGTTAAATTCAAAATTTTGTTATTTCTATTTTCTTAATTTACGTGAATTGCAAAACCCCCCTTTTTCGTTACTTTATTATTAGTTTCGAACTCGTAAACTCTCTATCGTTAAAATTCCTTATGGGAACGATATCCACTTACTACTACTACATTAATTTTTATTAAAGGAAATTGGTTTCTTTTTCAATTTGGTTGCAGGAGATAGTAGTATCAACAAAGCTAAACAAGTGAAACTTTCCCCTCCCCACACTTAATACTAAACATTGTCCTCAATGTTAGCAAATGAAAGACAAGAACAGTAAAAAGGAAAGAGTGAGAGAAAGCTTCTCTGAGTAACGCGCTAAGGTGATGGTTCATGACGCTATACTTGAACCAATGGGCGATGTTGCGTTCAATCTTTGTGACTTGAGATTGTAACTTGTTAAGCAAACTTTCCAAAGTGCCTTATTGATGCTCCAACCATTCCATTTGTTCCGCAAGTACCACGGATGAAGCTCGAGAGGGCCCGTCTATCCCAACATCCGGGGGTGGGATCACAAACTCTCCATCAGCTAAGGCACCAGTAACCTGAATCTTACAAAGAGCACTCATATCCAAGGCTAGGATCGGTAGTCCCGAGGCTAATAGATGATGATGATTAATATTAAAATCACACAATTTGACATCAAGCGGCTTAATCATAGATCCCAAAATCAGTAGGTGTGTGCGATGTGTCAAAATGTATAATATATGTGTTATATAAAATAACCCATATTAACTTTCATGTCGTTCTGAGAACACCATAAAAGAAAGAGCTCTGCTTTAGAAATCACATGCATATTATTAGCTTTTCCTGAAAAATTAAACACTAGAAAGCGGTGGAAAATCCTATACACGGGATCAATTAAAGAATTAGCCTTAGATGAGATAGGATTATACATTTGTGGGTACGGCGGACAACACGAAATAAGTTTCTTTCTCATTATACCAGTCAGGATAATCACAAAAAGAATTAAGATAGGAAGAATGAGAAATCTGAGATTTGATTACAAAGTCTAAAGCTACATTCCATTCATTCACAGACAGAGAAAAATAACACTATAAAATCCTGAATCGAATGGTAGCAGGTGTAGTGATATCACCATCAATAGGCTTTTCAAATTTAAAAGAAGTATAAAAATCCCAAACCAGTAAGGAAAAAATAGGCAGTCGCAAATCCACAAACACACCCAGTCCTAAATTATCAACTAATGACCTAAACTGAGATTGTAGATTAAAGTAAGTTAAGCAAGATTCATCCATATACTGATTCGGACAAATCGTTCTACCCTTAAGTTGGCTGAGCAAACGGATATCCATAGCATCCTCATAGCTAAGATTCTCGTCTTGGCCGTGGGCTGTGAGATTATTCATCTGAATGTGTAGAGCACATTTGGACCGAGAACGGCGTTTGTGCTCCTTAGTGATAGTCTTTGTACCATTCTCTGCCTCTGTCACACTAGGTTGGGCGTCCTCCTCATTGACATTAGGGTGCTCTTCTACTCCAATGGCATTCTCCTCTTCTTTAATTTCATTGTCGTCACTAGAAGGTGGTGGAGGTCTTGTTGGAGCTTGGCATTTGCGAGTGGAGTGTTGAGGTGGAGCGGATGCTGCAGGTTGCTTGTCGCTGCTGATTTGCAAGGTGGCTGTAGGTGGAGGTCGACCACGAAATTTTGGCATGGAATGGGTGTTGTGGGTTTTGGGCATTGATGGGAGGGGCGGCGTTGGATTTGGTGGGTTTTGGTTGTTGATGGGAGGGTCAGCATGGTGGAAGAAGAAGAAGAAGAGTTAATGGATTTTTAAGGTTAAAATTTGACAGACTAAAATGCCCTCCCCACACTTAGTTTAAAACAATGGCCAAAAATTACAACCATGCCACCTTGCTTAGACTGCTGCTAGTTGACTCATCTTTAAAATTTTTTGTGTATTTAAGTAGACCATTTAATCAACCAGCTCGATTTTTTTCAGTTCACCATGTCAATGATCAAACTACACTGTCCTGCAAAACAATAAAAATCTCGCGACCAAGTGATATCCAATAACAACAAAATGTTGGAACAAAATTCAAAAAGAATATGTCGAAAAACAAGAAACCTGACATAATTATGAACAACTAAAAATTAAATTGCGAAGAATAAAATGAAAGCAGACCTGGGAAGTGCATTTGTTTAAAAAGTTAGCTTGACTCGGGCTCCATTCAATTATAGGGAGATTCATTCAAAGAATTAACTTTAACGGAATGAGGCTAAAATCCTTCGTAAAATGGCTTCAAACGATAGCCATTGACCTTGAAAATTTTTTTTTCCATTCTTTGAATATCCACAGCACCGTAAGGATAGATCTTGGTTACTACAAAAGGTCCAATCCACTTAGATCACATTTTCCCTGCAAAAGTTTCAAAGTCGAATTAAATAAAAGTACCTTTTGTCCGACTTTAAACTTCTTCTTGGCAGCTTATCGTGAAATTCTTTAGTTTTGGTCTTATTGTAATAGCGTTGTTAAAAACATGGTTCCGTAGTTCTTCCACTTCCTGAATCAGCACTTCTTTTGTTACCCAGAAGCATCAAAATTCATGTTACACTACTTCACGGCTAAGAATGCTCGATGCTCAACTTCTACTGGCAGATGACAGGCCTTGTCATAAACAAGTCTGTAAGGAGACATATTTAATGGTGTTTTATAGGTAGTGCGGTAAGCCCAAAGAGCATCATCCAAGCGCCAACTCCAATATTTCCTGCTGAAATTCACAATTTTCTCCAAAATACTCTTTATCTCTCGATTAGACAATTCAGTGAACCCATTAGTTTGATGGTGGTAGGTCGTGGAGGTCCTGTGCATAACTCCATATTTGTTCAGCAATACTGCAAATACTCTGTTGCAAAAATGAGTCCCACGATCACTAATGATTGCTTTTGGAGTGTCGAACCTGACAAAGATATTAGTCTTCATAAAATCGACAACAACCTTAAAGTCATTAGCTCGAGTGGCTTTTGCCTCTACCCATTTTGAAACATAATCGACGGCTAACAAAATGAACTGAAAACCAAATGATGATGGAAAAGGGCCCATGAAATCAATTCCCCATACATCAAATATTTCACAAACAATAACTATGGTCTGAGGCATTTCATTTCTTCGGCCTATGTTGCCAGTCATTTAGCACCTATCACATGCTTTGCAAAATACGTAAAAAGCTCTAAAAATATCAGGTCAATAGAAACTAGGTTCAAGCACTTTACTAGCTGTCATATTAGGGCCGAAATGGCCACCACAAGCAGATGCTTGAAAAAATTGCAAGATGGAGGAAATCTCAGATTCAGGTACACACCTTCACACAATCTGGTCGGAACATATTTTCCATAAATATGGATCATTTCAAATGTAATACCTGGCATCATTCTTCAATTTATGGCACTAGGAAAATGTACTAACATTTGGGTATCCGTTCTGGGTGATAAATTTGACCAAATCCACATACCATAGGTTTTGACATGGCCATGTTGAAGTTATCGCTAATAGCTGTTCATCAGGAAACTCCTCAGTAACAACCAAATCATCTCCAAAGGTGCTGTTCAACCTACTTAGGTGATCTGCCACCAGGTTTTTTACTCCCATTTTATCTCTGACCTCATTGTTAAATTCTTGCAGCAGAAGAACCCACCAGATAATTCTTGGCTTAGCATCCTTTTTGCTCATCAAGTACCGAAGAGCAGTATGGTCTGAATACATTATCACCTTCATACCAAGCAAGTATGATCTGAATTTCTCTAATGCGAAAACCACAGCAAACATCTCTTTCTCAGTAGTTGAATAGTTTTATTGAGCATTATCCAATGTCTTTGATGCATAGTAGATCTCATGAGGGTCACGACCTACCCTCTACCCAAGAACTGCTCCTATAGCGTAGTTACTGGCATCGCACATACGTTCGAAAGGGAGGTCCCAATCCGGTGGTTTAATGATAGACGCAGTAACTAACTTTTCCTTCAAAATATCAAACGCCTTTTTGCAGTCTTCATTGAATTCAAATGGCACATCTTTCTGTAGAAGGTTGCTCATTGGATGAGCTATCTTCGAAAAATCTCTGATAAATCGCCTGTAAAAACCTGTATAAACAAGAAAAGAACGTACTTCCCTCATATTTGTGGAGTAAGGCAGCGAGCTATTCACATCAAATTTTGATCTATCTACTTCAATGCCCCTAGCAGAAACTATATGTCCTAATATGATGCCTTGATCAACCATGAAATGATACTTTTCATAATTAAGAACCAGATTTTTTTCAATGCATCTTTTTAACACTTTCCTTAAATTTTCTAAGCAAGATGTAAAGGAATCTTTGTACACAGTAAAGTCATCCATGAAAACTTCAATAATTTCCTCTACATAGTCAGAAAAGATACTTACCATACATCTCTGAAATGTTGTCGGAGCGTTGTAAAGACTAAATGGCATGCATTTGTAAACGAAAGTGCTAAACGGATAAGTAAATGTCATCTTTTCCTGATCTTCAGGCGTTACATAAATCTGGTGAAAACCTGAATAACCGTCTAAACAACAATAATGAGAACGACCTGTAAGTTTCTCAAGCATCTGATCAATAAATGGTAAAGGAAAATGATCTTTATAGGTAGCAGCATTTAATTTTTTATAATAAATACACACACACCAGTTTTGAACTCTAGTGGGTATTAATTCACCTTTTTCATTCTCAACAACAGTAATACCAGATTTTTTAGGAACTACCTATATTGGGTTTACCCACTTGCTATCTGAAATAGCATAGATCACGCCTGTAGCCAATAATTTAAGTATCTCTTTTTTTTCAACCTCCATCATTGGTGGATTCAATCGACGCTTCTGTTAGGTTTGCAATCATCCTTCAGAGAGATTCGATACATGCACATGGTAGGGCTAATTCCTTTGATGTCAGCAATCGACCATCCGATAGCTTCTTTATTCTCCCTGAGCACATGGATAAGCTTCTCTTCTTCTAAACCGCTCAACTGATTGGAGACAATCATAGGTAATGTTTCGGCCTAGACATACTTGAGGTGCGCAGGTAATGCTTTGAGCTCCAATGTTGGCAGCTGAAGAATGGAGGGGAGTAATTTGTTGCCTTCAATCTTCAATGGCTACTGTAACATGCCATTGCGACCTGTAATGCCTGCAAATCATGTACAGCATGGACTATACCTCTCAAAACTATCCATTTAGTCTCGATTTCTGATAGCTTCTTAGGGGTAATGTTATCAATTATCGCAGTCTGCAAAAAATAATCAACGAACAACTCGAGAACTTTCTCGGTCAAGGGGTTAATACAATCAACAGCATAATTTGTATAATAATCAACAGGATACTTAATGGTATTATTAATATTGAATGTAACTTTGGCACCATCAAACTCCATAGTTAAAGTCCCCCCATGAACATCAATTTTTGTCCTAGAAGTGCTCAAAAATGGGTGTCCTAACAACATCATCCTAAACACAGGTGACCCCTCATCCTCCATTCTCATCACATAAAAACCTACAGGAAATACTAGATCATCTACCTGCACTAAAACATCCTCTAACAATATCTCAGGGTACCTAGTGGTGCGATCAACTAATGTTAAAATCACATCTTCTTGCTTCAATGGACCAGCATTCAATGTAGTATAAATAGACAATGGCATAAGATTTATAGAAGCCCCTAAATCTAGCATAGCCCGTTTTATACCAACATTGCCAAATTTACAAAGAATGGTAAGCATACCTGGGTCCTTTTCCTTTATTGGTAACTTACCCTGCAACACTGCTGAGACATTCTCACTCATCACTACAAGCTGATTGCCTACCATTTTGGTCATGCTAGTAACCAAGTCCTTCAGAAATTTGCAGTACCTTGGTGTTTATCTAAGCAACGTGAGAAAGGGGATGTTGATTTCCACTTTCTCAAAAATCTTTAAAGCCTCCTCATCATTATGCAATTTCTTCTTCTTGGCTAACCTGTGTGGAAATGGTGGCCTTTCTAGATTAGCTGTCACAATTTTCTTGATTTCAACTTCTTTTTTTGGCTCAACAGTTTCAACATGGTCATGTTGAAGTTTCAGCGATCCTCCAGCACTTTCAATTTCTTTTCCACTATGCAAGGTAATGGCACTGATATTCTGCCTAAGATTGATAGTGGGCTAGGAGGGCAATTTCCCTTGATTTTGTGTAGCGGCTAGTTGACTAATTTGCTCTCTAAGCTCTTGAAAATTTTTATTAGTCTGAGCCTAAAATTGTGCTGAATCATTCTGAAACTAAACCAAACTCTGTAATTATGTATTGGTCATTAATTGAGTCATAGTCAATTGTGACATAAGATCCTCCAAGGTAGAAATGCGGTCACTATAGTTAGGCCTCGGATGTTGCTGCTTCTGTTGTTGAGGCTAACGCTGCTGACTACTCTGACCTTGCTGCCCATTCCCATACCTCATATTTGGATGATTCCTCCTTCCTGGGTTGTAAGTATTCGAATAGGGATCATATTTTCTCTGAGACTGATAATTATCATTGATTGCATTGACATCAGCTTCCACAGTATCATCTTGCAAAGTCGGGTAAGCATAAGTAAAATGGCCCTGAAATCCATAAATATGGCAAATAGGGACTTGTGGTCCCTTCGTTACAGCATTGACATTGACACAATTAGCATTGGAAGAATTAATAACTTATCTTTCTAGTAATTCAGCAATCTTTTCAAGTCTACTTTTGAGTTTAGAACTACTTACCTCATGGACATCGCGAGTGTGTGTCTCTGAACGATACTCTAACTGCTGAAGATTTGCAACCATTGCTGCAATTAAGTTTCTAGCCTCTTGAGGTGTCTTATTCACTATAGCTCCCCCACTAGCAGCATCAAAAATTTTCCTATCATTCAGTAACATCCTATCATAGAAGTACTGAATAAGGAGCTGCTCAATAATTCCATGCTGAGGACAACTTGCGTAAAGCCTCTTGAATCTCTCATAATATTCATACATATTTTCTGTACCTCTTTGTCTGATGCCACAAATCTCTCTACACAAACTAGAAGCTCTGGAAGTTGGGGAGTATTTTTTTAAAAATAACCGCGCCATATCAGACCATATATCCACTGTCCTAGGCGGAAGATAATACAACTAGTCCCTAGCTGCGCCCTCTAGGGTAAAAGGGAAAGAACGCAGTTTCAACTGATCCTTTGTTATGCCTCTCAGTTTGAATTCAGAATAGACTATATGAAAATCCTTGAGATGTCTGTTCGGGTCATCAGAAGGTAACCCACGAAATTTTGACAAAGCCTGAATCAACCCAGCCTTCAACTCAAACCCATCATCTGTAGCTTGATACTGAATACATAGATTTTAATCCTCTACTGGTGGTGCAAGCATGTCCCTTAAAGTTGCAGAAGCTCAATTTCTGGCTGGTTGTGCAGGTGGAATAGGTTGCTGATTTGCCATCTCTGCTTCGTCAAAATCTTCCAGTAACTCTGTCAAAGGCAGACAACTTCTCAATTAGGTCAGGCAAGGCTTGCGCAAAAGTAAAAGCTTGTCTCTTGCACAGTTGAGTACCTTTCCTGAGTTGTTTTGCGGTCTTCTCTATCTCCGGATGAAACAATAAATCACCTGCAGAAACACAATACCACATGCAAACAACTAGAAAAAATGATTAGCAACACAAACAAACAAAAACTTAAACACTAGTCCCCGACGACGGCGCCAAAATTTGATGGCGTGTTAAACTAGCAAAAATAAATTCCTACTTTAGAATACTTAAATGAGCAAAGTGGTGAATAAGGTCGAACCACGAAGACCAGTGTAGCAATTGTTTACTTGTGCGAAAATAATATAAATAAACAGAATTGATTTAGGAATAATTAATTTTAGAACACGAAGTCACGCAGAAGGTAATTAAAAATAAAGACTGAAAACAATATAAAGAAAGACCTAGCTAAAGTACTCCTCCGTTCGATACTGTAATCTGATCATAGACTCGAAAACATAAATTCAGTTCATTCTTATGGACAAAGTTATAGTAGACAGTGAACAACACAGATCAACCAATCCATTCTTAATTATATGATAACCTCAAGTAAAGCTCTGCAGATTATTACCTTAACCAATTAGACTATTCCCGAGTAAAGTTCCGCAGAATATAATCTATTTCAGCAGTAGACTCTAATGGACCTTTGTCTTAGCTAACAGAATCGGAGAAACCACACTCTATTTAAACTAAATTATTTAACCTCATTAATTTCTTAATTGAAATTAATTCGCCACTTCGATAGACAGAAATCGCGGATTCACTAATCTATTCGGCAATTTATCACCAAGTCAATCAATTAACAGGCCTCATTAATCAACAAACACGGCGACAAAAAATCGATTAGAGTGCAGAGATCAAACAAACATAAGAGGTGAACAAAAGCAATTAAACCCAAGGAGTCTCACGAATTACATTAATCGAACGTTAGATACCTCGTCTCGATGAAGAGTTAGCCACGCATAGGAATGGCAAAAGACATTGTTCTTAGAGAAGAGTTTTCTGTTTTTCACGGATAAGAGCTGCTGCCGTTTTCTAAATTCTATTTCTGATCGTTTTCTAATTTTCTAGAATGAGGCTATTTATAGTATAGGTTTACTTTTTACAATAAGCAAAATGGGACCCAACAAAATATGAAAATAAGGCTCCAGTGGGCTACGAAATAATTTAACTTCGTTCAGCATAGGAGGTTGTGTCATTCGGGCCCAAATTTCAAGATAATTAATCTGAAATTCGCAGGTAACAACCTGTCAACGTCGCGGCACCTTCAATATAGTCATGTTGAAATTCTGTCAAGTTTCAAATTAGCTAAATTAACTTCAAATTGCATAATTTTAGTATTTCATCACTTAGAATATACACAAACACGAATTACCATAGAAACACAAGCAAAACTTCACATAAACATATCAAAAGAACATAAAATACACATAAATAACATGCATAAAATGCAAGTTATCATATCATATTGGTTATTTATATCATCTTGATGTCGACTTGTCTAGTCTTCGACTATTAGCCTTTGCCGTCAACATGTCCGTGCGGGAAAATATATTTGACTGATGAAAGTTGGTGGAAGCTAGCAGACTTTTCCGCCTTCATACCACTCCATCTAGTCTCTATATGTATAACGAACACGTTGCAACAAACATAAAAACACACCTTCTGCAACTCTACTTTCTCCATTTTGGAATTTCAGTCCAGATATCAGATGGGAAATAAAAGGTATGGGACTCTGCTTTTGATAATACTCGTCATGATTGTCAGTAACAGGCCAGTGGAGGCAAGAGCAATTGTTAGTCCGAAGAAGATTAATAGCAGTTTACTTCTGCGAGAACTTGGATATACCAAACCAGAGTTGGTTTATTTTACGATTTCCAAAAGATCACCGTCAGCACCAAGCGGGGTAGTTCCCAAGGCCATAATCTAGGTTTGTACCTAGGCATATCAAAAGGTTTGTCCCTTATAATTTTAAGTTTTAACTGATTTTTTTTAATTTTTACTTGAATTAACTGATTCTCTAGCTCAAATTATAATTCGATTAATTTAAATTTTATTTATTAATTTCAGGTCGAATTGGGTTTAAGCCGACACATCATCCTTCTTATATGTTATTGACTCGTTGGTCTTTTTTTTTTTTTTTTTATCTAATAAGTTTACAAATATGTATTTTGTCTTTGACAATTGCGTCTTCTATATTATAAATGGTTCTTATTACAATAATTTTAAGTTTAGAGGTCAGTGCTTGTAACCTGATTCAATTGTTACCCTATTGCTATATAAAAGACCTGTTGTTATGATAATGGCTGTCCCAATTATACTCAAGATCTTTTTGAAGCCAAGCTTGATGAGATTGAATTGTTGCCGTTTTTCTACCAATTGTGCTTCGATGCATGCATGCGAGATTATAGAATTTTGTATATTATTATTAGAAATTGTTTCTTTTCGATGTTAGGTTTATTATCCCAACCGTATTAAATTAATAAAAATTAGATAACTAATCCTTACGAAATTTCCACGCAAAAATTCCAATAAATGGTTTAGTCTTTGACATGAAAGTTCTTACGTGGAAATATATTGATTGACAGAAGTTCATAGAAGCTGATGCCTTTTCTTCCCTCTTTCCAGCTCCAACCTAATCTATTGCTAGTGTTCGAAGGTTATTTTATTTTCTATGGCAAGGAAAAAAAAAAAGTAGAGTTCATTTATTGATCAACGTTTCTTCAAATATTTCGAAGTCAAGCATGATGGGATTGAATTGTTGCCATCTCCAACTTTTTTCTACCTATTGTGCTTTGAAGCATTCATATGAGATTACACATGTATTATAGAATCGTGTTGTATTAAATTAATAAAAATCAGATAATTTCCTTAAATTTTCAATTAATCGTTTAGTCTTTGACTTAAAAGCTCTTACGTGGAAATATATTGATCGGTGAAAGTTCATAGAAGCTAGATTCCTTTACAGCTCAAACCTTATAACCTATTGCTATATAGATATATATGCACATGTCTATAGAAAACCTTACAAGAACCATAACACAACACCTTAATTATATAACTCTTACTTTCTCCGTATCTGAAATTTCAGTCCAGGAACAGTCAGCGATAGATCGACTCCATATATCAGATGGAAAATCGAAGATATCTGACTCTGCTTCTGATAATACACATGATTATACGTAGCAGGTCGGTGGAGGCACGAGCAATGGTTACTCCGAAGAAGATTACTAGCCGTTTACTTCTGAAGGAACTTGCATATACCAAATCAAAATTGGTTTATCTTGAGAAGTGCACAAGCGCTCCCCTTCTCCCTCCCGCTTGTATATCACCATCGGAACCAAGCCCTAAAAAGCCATAATTTCAGCTTATATGTTACTTCTAGGCTTAGTAATAAATTGGATCGAGTTGAAAAAGGCGATTATGTTAAAAAAGTTTGGTTGAATTCGAGTTACGTAATTCGAGTGTATTCAAATTATTTAAAATAACGTTATTTTAATTTAACTTTTTATAATAAGATTGTTTTGTCGAAATTCATTGCTATTAGAATTCTTTCGAACTTATTTCGTATGGCTTATGCTTCTTTTGGTTTTGATATGATAATAATAGAAATGTTCAAACTTGATTCGTGTGTTTTATTACATAGTTCGTAGAACATTCACCCTACAATGATAATAATGCAATTGTACGATTAACCTACTCCAACTTTTTCTACTTATCACGGTTTGATGCATGCGTGAGAGGTGACGTATGTATTATAGAATCTTGTTTTAATTGTCTCCTCTGCCATGGTTAGATCACCATCAGAATCAAATTATAAAGGACAGTAAAGTGGCAGCAGTTCTCATAATCTGGGATTGCATGCTACTTCTTAGTCTTCTTTTTGGTTTTTTTTTTTTATATATAAGTTTACAGATATGTACTTAAGTAATGTTTGTGTCTTTGTCTTGGAAGTGTGTGCCAGCTTTTGGCTGTTTGAGTTTTCTGTATTGTCCATCAATATTCTAATAATAATATTTCTTTTTGGCATATATATTCGTATCTATATTCTTTCTCGTCGTAAGTGAAACTGTAACTAATTCTTGACGACCTCATCAATCAATCATAACTTGAATATAATATTTTAAATTAATAATATATGAAGAACAAGCTCTATCGGTTGGACCATCTTTCAAATACTATATCCTAAGCATTTTACACATGCCCATATTAGAAAACTTACTTAGCCTTTTGACTATGGAAGTTTCGTATATTTTTCTTTTATTACAACATTGTTTGTAGTAACTAAACCTACTATAAAAATTTGTCAAGAGACGTTCGGTTTGCGGCGTCGTGTAGAGAACATGTGGAGAGAGCCCTTGTAGAGACACGACGTTGCTTTTGGTCAAAAACAAAGCTAATTTTCGATTTTAGGCTAAGGCTTTTTGGACTGATAGCTTTCCATTTACCTTGGCCTAACCTCATGTCTTTTATTATTTCTGGCCCATAATTTTTTATATTTTTTCTTTGTTGTCTTATTACTAGTGAATCTTTTCTGTTATAAACATCCAGTCTGTTATAACAAATTGTAAACAAAACATCGTATATATAGGTTGGGATTCATTCAATAAAAACTGAGTAAAAATTATTATCCTTGTTACATTTCTCGTCATAATTCATTATTTTCTATAAGTTGTAAACATTAAAATATGTAGTTTGGGAGTTACTAAATGCATATAATAATTTATTTAATATGCATGGTTTAAAAGATAACAATTATAAATTTCATTGCTATTGAAAGCATATTGGAATTTTTATAAATTCAAGTCATTATAAATTGTAATATTGTTGTGTATCCTAAAAAATATAATACTAAAATGAATTATATCATATTGGTTATTTATATCATCTTGATATCGACTTGTCTAGTCTTCGACTATTAGTCTTTGCGCCCAACGTCCACACGTGAAAATATATTTGATTGATGAAAGTTGGTGGAAGCTAGCCGACTTTTCCACCTTCAAACCACTCTCTCTAGTCTCTACATGTATAAAGAACACCTTACAAACATAAAACACACCTTCTGTAACTCTACTTTCTCCATGTCGGACTTTCAGTCCAGATATCAGATGGGAAATCAAAGTTATGTGACTTTGCTTTTGATAATACTCATCATGGTTGTCAGTAACAGGTCAGTGGAAGCAAGAGCAATGGTTATTCCGAAGAAAATTGATAGCTAGCAGTTTACTTCTACGAGACTTGGATATACCAAAACAAATTTAATTTATTCCGATCTCCTCAAGATCACCGTCAACACCAAGCGGGATGGTTCCCATAAGCTAGTTTAACGTTTGTTCGTAGGCATGTCAAAAGTTTGGTCCCTTATGGTTTAATTTGACTGATTTTTTTATTTTTAATTAATTAGTTAATATTCTCTAATTCAAAAACTAAAATTTGATTAACTTAAAATTTATTTATTAATTTAGTTAACTTAAATTTAAAATCAGTTTGAAGCCAACATACCATCCTTCTTGTATGTTATTGGCTTGTTGGTCTTCTTTTTTTATCAAATAAGTTCACCAATTTTTATCCAATTAGCGATCAATTTTGTTTTTGGCAGTTAAGTTTCCTATATTACAAATCGTTGTTATTACAATAATTTTAAGTTTAGAGGTTAGTGCTTGTAACCTGATTCAATTTTCACCCTATTGCTATGTAAAAAGATCTGTTGTTATGGTATCGAATGTCCCAATTATATTCAAAATCTTTTTGAAGCCAAGCTATATGAGATTGAATTGTTTGATAAAGCA